>JAOTRH010480144.1:0-59584 GCA_034768845.1 Heliamphora exappendiculata
ATTTTATTTTTTAATAAAATTAATTTTTTATTTTATAAGAATCTTTATGAGCAATGTATGTGTATTATTTCTTTAATGTTATGCATGAATGTCTTTTATTCTGTACAATATTTAATCTAATGTGTAGAATACAGTTTACACACAGAAGCCCAAATTTTAGATTCTTACAGAATATAAATATTTGTTTAATGGGCATACCATCGGAACGACTGTAGTATAGAGTTTTAGTAGGTCTGTATTGGTTATGAAAAACAGATAATAACATCGTCAATTGTTCTAACTCTCTGTGCGAGTATACTTTGTGTGTATTAAACGGGACACATTTGGGTAATTAATTTTATACTGACTATATAAATTAATTCGCACCTCAAGGTTATTATGAGAGTGCTTATATTTTTAATCCTGAAATAATTAATTATTTGCGTATATTTAATATGCGTTGTTTTGATTAATTAGAGGGTGCGATTTTTTATGAATCTATATTCTTGGTAAATTAGTTAGCGGTATTAATTATATGGTGAATATTAATTATTAACAGAATCTACGTCGCGATAGTTCAGGATTGACGATACTTCTTTAAGAAATTTATAAGTTTTGACTAGATCAAACTCTGCAGGTGAATTTGATTATCTGGCGATCAGATAAGTTAAGCGGAAGGCCTTAAGAAATTTAAAGATACCAATTAAATTAAATTGTCAGCAATTAAATTTAATTAGCGGGTATCAAGAATCTTAACGTGGGGAGATGAGTTAAGAATTTAATAAAATGAGCATAATGCAATATGGTCTTGAGATTATGGCTTGGAATACAGTTACAGTTCTTTAGTGGTGTGAACTATAATTTAGTTATTTATGAAAATTGCTTAATTGCAGAAACTGCTGCAAGATTTTCATAACTACAGATACTGCTGAGAGATTTTTTGCTTAATTGCAAAAACAGCTGGATACATATCTGAGTTACATTGGAAGTTTTTGTCATAATTACTCTATAGGTTCCTACTGTAGCCCTGTGAATACGCGGATAGTCTGAACCAAATTTAGAACTCATCTTCAAGACTAAAGTTGACCAGGTTCTGTCGGTTCGAGTTTTCGAAGGATCGTAGCTCACGCTACGTTTGGAAATCGCATAAGGGAATACAGTAGAACGTCTGACATGAGTTTCAACTAGGAATCAAAAGTTCATAGTTGGAGAATCGACTAAAAATGTATTTTTCTAAATTAACTGTGGTGGCACGGGTTATATTTTGATCGTTCGACATAAAAAAAAATTATCTGAATCCCATTTTGGCAATTGCCCAACCAGTTATTTTTATCAAAAAATTGTTTACAGAAACAATAATCTTGACAGTTTGTCTCGAACAATTGGTATCAAAGTCGTTTTATTTTTTATTTACGGTTTATCGAGGGGTCGGGTAGATTTAGAATTGTACTAATTTTATTTTGCAGGTGTTCTAATCCTGATTTTATAATCATCTTTTCATTCATGTTTGATTGAATGGTTTGGATTATGATTATAATTAATTTCTTAATCACGAGGGTTGATCATGATAGTTTAGGTTTTTTAGATCGAATGTGAGACTATAGGACATAAGTTTTCAATGTAAAAGTTATTATTTGTTTTTAAATATTAGTTTAGAATATTTAATAACAAGTTAAATATCTAAGAACACAAAGAACAAACTGCGGCACCGACAGTAGTTTCAGAATTTACGGGCCACGGATTGCGGTAATTTTCTCAACGATTTTAAAATAGTTTTTTTGGTAAGTTCCTGCAAGTTCTATGCATTAAAAATAACAGCAAAATAAGTCCTAAAACAGCCAGAAAAAATCAATTAAAACAGTTACCACTAGCGGCGATTCGGGGCTCATTTTGATGATTTTTTGGGATGCTTTTCAAACTATTTTTGAGCAATTTTTTAAGCATAAAATACCAGTAAATATACCTTAAAATACTGTCTAGAAACTATGAAAAAATTAGGTCAAAACAATTGAAGAAAAAGCAGCACAGGCGACAGCCACGGGTGGCGGCGACAGTGGCTGTTTGAGGCTGTTTTTGGAGCTTTTTGGAGCTATTTTCGAGACGTTCTTTGAAGCAACGTGTTTCTAGATATCAATGTTATTTTTCAAAGAAAAAAAACAAGAGCCAAAACCACCATAAAAAAAGCCCAAACGGACGGCAAAAAGCAGCGGCTGCGCAAGGGTGGTGGCGGTAGCTTGTTTTGACTGTTTTGATAGTTATTTTTTGGGCTATTTTTGGTTTATTTTTTGACAAAAAAATTATATTTTTTGAGAACTACTTTTTAAAAAAGAACGGTGTCAAAAATAGAGCTCGAGAGTGGCGGCAAAAGCCACCTGAAGTTGGCACATGGGCGGCGCTGGCAGTGGTGGTGGCTAATTCGAGGCAGTTTTGATTGTGTTTTTTGATATGTTTTAATCGTATTGTGATATATTTGTATATCACTACATATTAGAAAATCTTGATGCAATATGGATACCGAAAAGTAGCTGTTTAAAATGATTGAAACTCTTACAGTTTATCTTCAAAACAAGAGACTAAAACTCATTAGAGTTTCTGTTCGATCATAAAATTATGATATAAAGATATTCTGCATTTATATTCTTTTAAACTGAGTGGATGATGTATATCTGTTTTATATATTCCTATTAATTTAATTAATTCAAAAAATTCGATTTTAATTAAAATTTTGTAAAGAAAAATAAAATTAAGTTTTTTTAGTTAAAAGTTTTTAAATTAATGAAATTTTTTTAGATATTTTATTTTTTTACAAAATAACACGTTTAAGGTGATTTTTTTATTAAAATGGATATCTTGAGAAAATGTAGAAATTAATTTTAAATTCTGAGTTAATTAAAAAAATATTTAATCTTAATGAATTATTATTTTCAAAAAATGTGTGACGTAAAAATAAAATAATTGAATACATTTAATCACTATCTTAGCTGAAAATTTAATAAAAAAAACTATGCATTCATCGGATATTTTATCTGTTACGTATTATAACACGAAAAAATGGTTTGGTAAACTTAAATATTTAGAATTGTGTGCACGTAAATAAGTTTTAGACTCTTTCAGATCACGTGATTTTTAAAATTAATAAATTTATTTTAATTAAACAGATTTTCATAATCCTAAAAAATATTTTAAAAATCTAAGTGAGAGAGAAAATTTGTTAACAGATAGATCCCGCGATCTCTATCACCAGTTTGTAGGCGATGTAATTAAATCATGCATATTGACAGAAAGGCTTTTCTCTCCATCAAATAGATTAATTGCGGTATCGTCAATACAAACCTCCTTTAGAGATATTTCTGAATAATTGTTAGTGTGGAACACTTCTCCATCTGAATGGTTCATTGCGAAGCGTTTGAATTGAAATTAGGTGGTAGTTAACACTTAGCTATAAATAAATAGTATCATCTCCATTCGAGTCACTACTATTATTTACTAGACCGAAACTATGTCAGTTATTTAATTTTACTTGGCAGGGTCAGTTGCCTAGATAGTAAAATTAATAGAAATTGACCTATTTGGACAAACGATGGATAGCAGACATCCTTCCATCGAGGCAGGCTATTCACAGGATATCAGGCTGCTGGTGAATTTATTTTAAAATGGTAGAGGGAACCAAATTAAAATAAATTTAAAATTTTGCTCGTCATAATTAACAGTTATTTTTTAATTATGTGATTCTCAGGATTAAAATGATTTTCAATCCACTCGCGTCAATATCGAAAAAAAAACTGACAAAATCGAATTTTATTGACTGAAAAAGTAATTTGGATATAACTTTAACTACCAAGGGTATTCTTTCAATGCCAGAAAATGTGTTTGTTTCTGAAAAGGGTTCTTCCTCTAAGCCGAAAGACATGAAAAAGAAAAAAGTTCAGAAATAGGGTGGCACGATTTCTAAGGTAGTTAGCGGGCCATGGACTGGTGTGAAAAAATCAAAAGACATATGTTTAAATTGTAACCAGACACGGTATTGAAAAAAATAATGTCCAATTTATCTCAATAAGCTAAACAAATAGGGTCATTTCTTTTCATTAATTGTGAAAATATGTTCAACGGTGTTATCTACCGGTACCTAGAGTGTAGATACGGAAGTCATTAATCATGTTTGCAATTCATTGCACGGGTTTCAGCAAACTTGATAACTTAGTGATAGGGAGATTTACTTGCATATGGACAATAATACAAAGGTGACAACAGTTATAGAAAAAAATGTCACTCTCAGTTTTAGTAGAGATCGAATTTTAATATTGAGATATTATTTTTATGTACCTTCCATTAGAAGGAACTTAATTTTCATTTCTAGATTGGTTAAAAATAGATTTTTGGTTTATTTTAATAACTTTATGGTTATTAAAGTTAATAAACAAGTTATCTGTTCTGGTACATTGGTAGATGATCTTTACATTATTACTCCAATCTCTTCTACACTGTAACCGATTAAATTGAATAACATATTTAATTTACCATATAAGAGAAAATTTTCTTCTTTAATGAACCAAAAGTTTTTTTGGGTACTTACGCTTAGGTCATATTAATGTAAAAAGAATAAATAGACTGATAGAAGATGGATCTTTGAGTTCATTAGAAGTGAAGGTACTTTCAGTTTGTGAATCCTGCTTAGAGGGTAAGATGACCAAGAGGCCCTTTTCGATCAAAAACCATATAGCTAAATAACCGTTGGAACTGATTCATTTTGATGTATGTGGTCCTATGACAATCTGGGCTAGAGGTGACTTTGAGTACTTCGTCAGCTTCATTAATGACTATTCAAGGTATGAATACATTTACCTGATGCACCGTAAGTCTGAACGCTTTGAAAAATTTAAAGAATTCAAGGCAGAGGCGAAGAAGCGTCTAGGTAAAAGTATCAAATCACTACGATTCGACCGTGGGAGGAATACCTCTTTGGAGAGTTTAGGGACTACTTGTCATTAGAAGGAATTATATCTCAGTTGACCGCACCTGGCACTCTGTAGTAGAATGATGTAGAAGAAAGAAGGAATATGACTCTTATGAAAATGGTAAGGTCTATGATGAGTTATTCAGGTTTATCCGATTCGTTTTGAGGTCTCATTTTAGAGACAGCGTCTTCCATTCTGAACTTGATACCTTTTAAGTCAGTACCTTCTACTCCCACAGAATTGTGGACCGATCGTAAGCGTAGTTTGAAACACATTCGAATTTGGGAGTGTCCAGCACATGTGCTGAAAGAAAACACAGGTAAGTTGGAATCAATGACAAAAGTTTATTTTTTTATGGAGTATCCCAAGGGAACGAAAGGTGGTTTGTTTTATAATCCTAAGGATCATAATGTTATTGTTAACACCAATGCCCAATTCTTGAAAGAGAATTATATTATGAACCACAGGCCTAATAGTAAAATTATTATTTTTAAAATGAAAAAAAATACCAGTAGAACGGAAGAGGAACCACAAATCACTAATATCCTATTGCCTCGTCATAGTGGGAGGATTATCGGAACGGGTGCAAATCATGAACAGGGTGTTGATGCACAAGGTTCAGATTATACACAATGTGTTAGTGCTACTACGTAAACACAAGTAGTGCCTTGTCGTAGTGGGATGCTTGTTCATCAACCTAATCGGTATATGTTCTTGGAGGACTCTTTTGACAAGATCCCGACAGAACTAGATACGAAATCTTATAACTACAATGAAGCACTTTAGGATAAAGATGTAGATCTTTGGCAAAAGGCTATGAATTCAGAGACAGAATCTATATATTTTAATCAGGTCTGGGAACTAGTAGAACCCCTTGAAGGAATAAAATTTATTGGATGCAAGTAGATCTACAAGAGGAAGAGAGGAGCAAACGGGATAACTTTTCTTAATAGAAGTCTTGATGAGTGTATCTATATGGTACAACCAAACGGTTTCATAGCAAAGGGCTAGAAGCACATATTGTGTAAGCTCAAGAGATCTATTTTTGGACTTAAGCAGGCATCAAGGTATTAGAATACTCGGTTTGATCAAGCCATAAAGTCTTATGATTTTGATCAGAGTCCAGATGAGCCTTATGCGTACATGAAGTGTGACGGAAGCATGGTGCTCTTCTTAGTACTTTATGTAGATTATATCTTGCTAATCAAAATTGATGTGATGGTATTATGTACGGTAAAAGTATGGTTATCTGGGTAGTTCGATATGAAGGACTTGGAAGAAGCCAGTCACATCCTTGGGATTAAGCTTGTACGACATCGAAAATAAAAGATGTTAGGCTTATTACAAATAAAGCATATCGATGATATTGTTGCTCATTTTAGCATGCAGGATTTCAAGAAAGGATTTTTCTCCTTCAGCTATGGAATCACTCTATCCAAGAATCAGTGTCCTAAGACACTTGATCAGATAGAGAAGATGAATGTGGTTCCTTATGCTTCGACAGTAGGAAGCCTAATGTATGCTATGCTTTGCACTAGACCCGATATCTGTTTTGTCGTTGGCATGGTTAATAGATATCAGTCTAACCTAGGGTAGGATCATTGGACTGCGGTAAAGAATATAATCAAGTACCTAAAAAGGACTCAGAATTATATGTTGATTTTTCAAGCAGACAGTCTAGTACCTTTTGGGCACACAAACTCAGATTACTAGTCAGACAAGGATTTTCGTAAGTCTACTTCAAGATATGTGTTTACCTTAGGAGGTGGAGGTATCAGTTGAAGGAGTATCAAGCAGTCCTGCATTGCTGATTCAACCATGGAGGCCAAGTACATGGAAGCTTCCGAAGCAGCCAAGAAGGCCGCTTGTCTCAGGAACTTTCTATGGGATCTAGACGCGGTCCCTTCAGTTCAGTTGGCTATTATACTTTATTGTGATAATAGCGCAGCGGTTGCAAACTTGAAGGAACCAAGAGTCTACAAGAAATAAAAGTACATTGAGCATAAGTATCACATAATACAAGAAATTATATAGAGAGGTGATATTATTGTGACCAAGACTGTATCAGGAGACAACTTTGCAGATTTTTTTACAAAGAGCTTACTGGTTAAGACTTTTGATAGTCATGTAGAGGGTATAAGAGTCAGATATATGGCAATATAGTTTTGAGTATAAGTGGGAGATTGTTAAGGTTGTATATTGAAAATCATAGATTTATTTAGTTTTAGAATTTTATTTTATTTTTTAATAAAATTATTTTTTCATTTTATGAGAATCTTAGCGAGCAATATATGCAATATCATTTCTTTAATGTTATGCATTGATATCTTTTATTCTGTATAGTATTTAATATGGTGTGTAGAGTACGGCTTGCAAACAGAAGATCAGATTTTATATTCTTACAGAATACAAGTATTTGTTTATAGTTGGTACGACTGTAATACAGAGTTTTAATATGCTTATTTTGGTTACAAAAAATAGATAATAACATCGTCTATTATTTCGATTCTCTGTGTTAGTATACTTTGTGTGTATTAAATAGGACATATTGGGATAATTAATTTTATATTAACTATATAAATTAATTCACACCCCAAGATTATTATGAGAATACTTATGCTCTTAATACTTACATAATTAATTATTTGTGTATATTTAATACTTGTTGTTTTGATTCATTAGAGGGTGCAATCTTATATGGGTTTATATTCCCAGTGAGTTAGATAGTGGTATTAATTATGTGGTGAATATTAATTATTGACGGAATTCACATCTCGATACTTCGGGATTGACGATACTCTTTAAAGAAGCATATAAGTTTTGACCGGATTAAACCCTGCATGTGGATTAGATTATCCGGCAGTCAGATAAGTTAAGCGAAATGACTTAAGTAATTTAAAGATGCCCATTAAATTGAATTGTCATTAATTAAATTTAATTAGCTGGTCTCAAAAATCTCAACGTGGGGAGATGGGTTAAACATTTAATAACTGGAGCTCAATGCAAGATGTTCTTAAGATTATGGCTTAGAGTACAGTTACAGTTTTTTAGTGGTGTGAACTATAATTTAGTAATTTATAAAAATTACATAAACCGCTACAAGATTTTTATAATTACAGATACCGCTGAGAGGTTTGCTTAATTGCAAAAATCGCTGGATACGTATCTGTGTTACACTAAAAGTCTTCGTCATAGTTACTCCATAGGTCCCTGCTGTAGCCCTATAAATATGCGGGTAGGCTAAACCAAATTCATAACTTGTCTTCAAGACTAAAGCTGACCAGGTTCTACTGGTATGAGTTCTCGAACGATTGTAATCCACACTACATTCGGAATTGCATAAGGGAATATAGTAGAAGGTCTGACAGGAGTTTCAACTTGAAATCAAAATCATAGTTGGAGAATCAACAAAGGTATTCATCTTAATTAACTGTGGATGCACGTGTTTTATTTTAATCGTTCGACATCAAAGCCTTTTTCTGGAGCCTGTTTCAACGATTGCTTGTCCAATTTTTTTTTATATCAAAAATCGTTTACAAAAATAATGATCTTGACAGTTTTACCTCCGACAGCTTCCAATCCGGCTAGGCAAGCTTTATACTCGACTTGATTGTTGGTAACCTCGAAACTCAGCTTATAAGCTAATGGGATGTGGGAATCGTCGGGGGTGATTAAGAGTTTCCCTATCCCATATCCATACTTGTTCAAAGCTCTATCGAAATATAGGGTCCTCATATCCTTCTCAATTTTCAACACTTATTTGTCGAGAAACCCTAACTTGAGTTCTTCTTCTCATTCAATAAGATGGTCGCCCAAGAATTCTACAACGGCTCTCCCTTTCACTGATTTCCTCGTGACCTACTGCAAGTCGAACTCAGCTACCATCAACAACCACAGAGCCAACTTTTCTGTAAATGCTGGCTCCTTGAACCGGTACTTGAGCGGGTCCATTCTTTAGATCAGAACAACTCGATATGCCAGCATGTAATGGAATAACTTCTTTGATACCTACATTAGCGCCCAACAAGTCTTCCCTGAAGGTATATACCGACGTTCACAATCTGCCATCTTCTTGCTTAAGTAGTAGGCCACTTTTTGTACCTTGACTTTGTCTTCTTGAGCGAGCATGCATCATATTGCTGAATCGATCATGGATATATATAGTATTAAAGGACTATCGGGTTTTGGTGCTGACAAAATGGGAGGATTTTACAGGTACTGTTGTTTGACATCGAATGTGTCTTGACACTGCTGATCCCATTGAAACTTGGTTCCCTTCTTAAAGAGTCAGAAGAAGGGCTCGCAAGTAGTGGTTAACTTGGCTATAAATCGAATGATGAATTGAATCTTCTCCAAAAAGCTCTTTACGTCTTTTTCAGTTCTCGGGGGAGGCATTTCGAGGATAGTCTTGATCTTCGATGGATCAACTTCTTTACCTCGTTGCGTGATCATAAATTCAAGCATTTTCCCTGCTGTCACCCTACAAGCACACTTTTGCGGGTTCAAACGCATCCTGTACTTTCTTATTCGCTCGAAGAATTTCCTCAGTGCAATGACGTATCCTTCCTTAGTATTGGATTTCACACTCATGTCGTCCATGTATACCTCTACTTCCTTATGTATCATATCGTGCAGCAATGCGGTTGTAGCATTTTTCAGTCCGAATGGCATGACCCTATAACAATAGGTTCCCCAATGTGTCATGAAGGTAGTCTTTTCTTGGTCTTTTGGTGCTATCAAAATTTAGTTATATCCTGAAAATCCGTTCATAAAAGATAAGAGTGCAATCCTAGCGGTGTTATCTATCAACACATCTATGTGGGAGAGAGGAAAGTCATCCTTGGGACTAGCCCTATTAAGATATCTGAAGTCGACACACATTCGGATTCTTCCATCTTTAATTGGTACTAGAACGATGTTAGCAACCCACTTCGGGTACTCTATAACCATAAGATCCCAATCTGGTCGGATTCTCCTGAGCTTTTGCTAGACAGGTTTGGCATTAGGGTAGAGAGGGATTTGGTGTTTTACGATATCGAAATTTACTCCAGGCATATCTTCGTAGAAATACGCATAAACATCTTTAAATTCTTTTAATAAAAAGGCTAATTGCTCACGTTCCTCCGAAGAGAGCGTTGAACCAACCTGAACCAATTTTGGATCTTTTTCATTATTAAGATTTATTAAAATAGTTTCTTCCATTACGGGTTTAACTCGCATTTTTTTTTCTTTTTCAATTATAAGTTTTAATTCTTGGGGGATATTCTTTTCGAATTCGTTAAAATTTTCAAAATTCACATAAAATATTTGAGGGACAGCGAAGTAAGCAAAGTCTGATTTCATGTCATTAATTTAAACAGGAGTTACAGCTCGAGACTCAAAGCAAAATGAACTCAGGATGCCGATAGGTGCATTCCCGACAGACTTGTCGTTACCGACACTGTTTATAGACTCGATAAAAATGGACTCAACAGACTCGGATTTCAACTCACTTGTTACATCATGCATATGAAAAGACTCAAAGGACTCACTCTTTTTCATCTCAGCAGCATCCATGGAAAGCATAGTATAATCTATAGGAGCGTCAGCATTCATCATCAGCACGTCCTTTTCTTCCTCGTTACCTATACGCACTCGGGCAATCTTTTCATTGAAGAAAGAACCTAGATCTCCTTCTTTGCAATGAACTGCCCAGTCTATTGGTGCCTTTTCAGTGAATCCTATCTGCCATATCTCTCTTCCCTCCTCACTATCATATAGCTGGTGGTTGAAAAAGATCTTCAACCCTGGCAACTTCTGGTTAGTCTTCTCCTCAATCCAAGGTTTTGAGAATTTGTAGTAAGGGAAGTTATCTCCCTCCTTGATTAAACGTCCATTCAATGTTAGCCTGTACTCCCCCAACTTCGGTCTTTCTAACTTTAGCTTATATCCAAGCCTATATTCGTGACGATTGTGGCACACGGGGATCGGCTCTGAAATTCCTCGCAGATGCTTGCTAAGTCTCATCCCTTGAGAGTAGGACATTCCTTTCATCATTGCCATGACTTTGGGGTTCACATAGTTCTCTTCCTCGTTCATCAGAACTTGAACAGCCTTAGTCTAGTCAAAGTCGAACCCATTCAGAATAAGGTCCTCTTTCCTGTGTTGAATTTCAAGGAGAGGTGGTATCACTGAGCGGGGTTGGCAAGCCAGTTTCACCCAGAATGGTGATAGTTGCCCCTTTCTTAATCAGCTTAACTTTCTGGTGCAGGGTCAATGGAACTGCTCTGATTGCTAGGTCGTGTAGCCAAGGCCTTCCTTGCAACAGATTAAACGAGGTCAGTACATCGAGAACGTAGAATTCCACTTTGCTTTCCAGCGGTTCTACTGTCACGGCAAAAGTTACTAGCCCCAGAACATCTCTTTGTGTGTTGTTGTACGCTCGCACTCCTTACGTGTTTGGCTTGAAATTTGTGAAAACCCTAAGAGACTGAGTGATTTTCTGTGTTGGTGGCCAGGGTTATAAAGGCATATAAATAAGCTACCATAATAACCCAAAAAGTAAATAAGACATAGACTTCTAATGTAATTAGAAAAATCTACTTCAATCCAGAAGAAATTTTCTAAAAATATAAATTATAAATCATACGACTATAGAATTGTAATTGCACTACTGATCTTATTCTCAAAATCGATTATTCGAACTCTTATTATTAAATGCTTATTATTTTTTTCACACTAAGATAACAGATACCCATCGACTAAAATAAATTACTAATAATTATGTTTAATCGACCTCTTTCAAAATTTTTAAGACATTTTATTTAACTTATTTGATATATCATATTATAAAATTCATCTGTAGGGTTTGACATATTCAAAAGTTATAAGCATCCTTAAGGGGGTATCATCAATTTCTTATTGGAGCGTAGATTCTGTCAATAATTAATATCCACTATATATGTAATCCCATTATCCAACTCACCAGAATTATAGACCTACAAAATATCGCACCCTTTAATGAATCAAAATAACGAGCATTAAATATACGTGTCTAGTAATTATTTCAGAATCAAGAGTATAAGCACTCATAATAACCATAGAGTGTAAATTAATTTTATATAGTCAGTATAAAATTAATTAAGCCAACGCGGCCCGGTTCAATACACACAAAGTGCACTAGCACAATGAGTTAAAATAACTGTCGAAATAATTACTGTTCTCTGTAATCAAGACAGATCTACTAAAATACTATACTACATTCCTACCAATGATATGTCCAATTTTATCTAAAACTGTGAACTAAAAACTTATATTCTATAAGAACCGATAATCTAATCTTCTGTGTATGAGCTAAATTTTACACACCAAATTAACTACTATGTACAATAAAAGATAATTATGCACAATATTAAATAAATAATGAAATGCATACATTACTCATACAGATTCTCATTAAAATAAAAAAATAATTTGTATTAATAAATAAAAATAACACCAAAAATTTAATGCATAATTTTTAGTATACAACTATAATAGCTGTTTCATATAAATATCTTTCTCCAAATCACCAAGGAGGAATGCTGTCTTCACTTCCATATGCTCAAGATATAGATCTTCAGTTGCCACAATTCCCAACACAAGTTTGATTGTTGTTAACTTCATAACTGGAAAAAAAATTTCTGTGTGGTCGACCCCCTCTTCCAAAACCCCTTCACAACCAACCTGACTCTGTACCGTCTGCTACCATCAATTTCTTCCTTGATCAGGTAATTCCATTTGTTATGCAAAACTTTCTTTCCCTGTGGTAGTTTAGCTAATTTCCAAATCTGATTTTTCTTGAGAGAATCGATCTCATCTTGCACAGCTAACTCCTACTTAATTTAATCATCAACCTGTAATGCTTCATCTTAACTTTCTGGTTCACCTCGTCAAATAGAAACAAATAGTACAACGATGGACAATAATGTTATGTAGGCTTGGGGACTTAGTGGGCCGTCTCAACTCCATCATAAGAGTATACGATTTTTTTTTACTGAACTATATTTTTAAGGTTACTCTGCATCCTACTATTCACATCTTTTTTTGGAAATTTTCTCCAACTCAGCATGTTTAGAATCCGTAGGACAAACATAAAAAAACAATAGTCCTATCCTTATACATGCCCTTCTCATTGAATACAACATCCTTACTACGAATGATTTTCTAATTCTAATCATCCTAGAACCGATAAGCAAATTCATCTGTGCCGTACCTAATAAAAGTGCATTTGACAGACTTAAGTTCTAGTTTATTCCTATTACCACCATTGATATGAACATAGGAAGTACAACCAACAACTATCAGAAATGACAGGTTTAACTACTAACCACTCCAAGCTTCTTCATGTATCTTTCCCTCTAAATGAACAAATGGACCACAATTCAACAAATATCAACTCATAACATATATGGTAAACTAGAGTGTATCTCCATGCTCCTAGCACGTTTGGTTAATATTTTATTTATTCGTTCAGCAACCCATTGAGCTGAGGTATTCTTAGAGGAGTCTTCTTCATCTTAATTTCGTTCAAAGCATGAAACTCTTTGAACCTAGTATCAATATACTCCCCGTCGTTATCTGATCTCAAGCACTTTACTTTCAAACCTGTTTTATTCTCTACCAAAGCTTTTTACTTCTTGAAAGTAGCAAACACATCAGATTTATTTTTTAGAAAATAAATTCATACCTTTCTCATCAAATCATCGATGAAAGTAACAAAATAGAATGATCCCCCAAGTGACGAAACAAGTGCATGTCTCCATACGTCTGTATGGACAAGCTCCAACTTCACTATTTTCAAAGTTATACTGATTTGAGAAAAATTAACCCTCTTCTATTTTTTGAAGATGTAGTCTTCATGCAAATCCAAATCAATAGATTTCAACCCAGGTAACTTGCCATCCGACAAGAGCGTCTTCATCCCTTTCTCGCTCTTGTGTCCCAGCCTTCGGTGCTAGGGATCTAAAATAATTTTAGTATCAACAACAGATATGAGATTTCTATTGTTCATTGTCATGTATAAAGTACATTCTTTCTTTTCCCGAGCAACTACAAGTGATCCCTTGGTGATCTTCCATAGTCTACCAATGAAACTGACTACATAACCATCGTCGTCCAGTTGCCCCACAGAAATCAGATTCCTTTTCAAGCCCGATACATGTTTGACATTCATCTAGAAAAACCTTACCAAAATACCACTAATGTAGTTTTTCATGATTTCTCGATGTGACGTAGAGTGGAATGACTCATTGGAATCTAGAATCCATGACTCCATAGGACTGTCAACGATGCAAACCAAGGAGCTGTGAATGACTTCTGCTGTTGTGGCATTCGCAGAATTTTGACCATTCTTGCCTTTTTTTGGTGCTTTACAATCTTTTCTAAGATGTCCCTTGTTTCAACTATTCCAGCAGGTAGCACCTCCTTTTGACTTCTCTTCTTAGATTTTGACCTTCCATTATCAAAGTTTTTATCTGTTATTCATCCCCTCGTCTCTATACTCAAAGTTAATCCCAATGTTTCACCCTTTTCTCATCTTTGATTTTTTTCACTGAGAATCAGGTCTCGAACATCATCAAACCTTAGTTTTGACTTCCCAGATGAGTTACTCAAAGTTGTTACAGTGCTATTCCAACTCTCGGCCAAAGAGAACAAAAGAATCAACACACGTACCTCATCGTCAAACTCAATAGACATAGTGCTTAACTGAGTTGTTACAATGTTGTAGTCATTCAAGTAATTTGCAACTGACCCACCTTCTGCCATCTTTAGGTTTAACAATCTCCGTGTCAAATAAACCTTATTGACTGTAGTTGACTTTTCATACACATCGGTCAAAGTCGCCATCAAACCCGTTGTCGTCTTCTCCTTCGTAATGTTGAAGGCAACGTTCCGCGATAAGGTTAATCAGATAACTCAATGCCTATTTGTCAAGGAGTGCCCATTCTTTCTCCTTTATGCCTTTTGGTTTCTCACATCGGAGGGGTAGGTACAGGTTCTTCTGGAGTAGATAGTTTTCAATCTTCATATTCTAGAATTTGATGTCTGCATCGGTGAACTTCTCCATCTTAACCTTTCGGTCTTCCGCTGCCATCGTTTTCACTCAACAAACCAAGCTCTAATACCAGTTGTTGGTATTTCAATCAACAAACTCCCAACAGGACGTTGAGACGAGCAATCATGAACACGAACAAGGAATAAAAATGAGAAACAATCACACACATTAGAAACGCAAAGTTTACGTGGTTTGGCAAGTGGGCCTGCGTCCATGGGTACTGCGATTTTCACTATGATGATCAAAGATACAAGTAATAAGAGTCTTTAGGCTATTTTCGTGCCTCTCACTAGTCTCTCTCACAACTCGTAATGAAGAATACATCAACATAACAATTTAAATCCTAAGTTAAAAAATATTCTACGTCGACAGTACTCGAACGCCTAGTGAGCGCCTACATTAGAAAACTAGGGTTGGTCTGGCGCTTGAGCACCCCGCGAACACCTTGCCAGTGCCCTATTTTGGAATTGCTGGCTAGTCTGGTGCTTGAGCATCCTATGAGTGCCTTGACTTATTGGTGCTCGAGTGCCCTGTGAGCACCAATTTCAGGATTTCTGTGTTCGGTGCTTGTTAAGCTGTACACATTCCAACACTATTTTTATAACTTGATTTATGAATTAAGCTTAAAAAGTCATAAGTAATTGAACGATCCATTATCTTTTTTTATTATTTTCATATTATATATAAAGAAAAAACATAAAATATTAATTATTTTGTTTAACCTTTTTTTATTTTTCTTTATTTTTCTCTGCTATTATTTATTTTTTCTCATAATATCATAATATTATATAATTTATAAACCATTAGTAATTGATAAAATAATAAATAAATAAATAAAATATTCATAATTTATAGAAAAATATCTCTCTTTGTAATAAAATTAAACAACTGATAAAATAAAATATAATATAGTATATTATACAGAAAGAAAATTAAAAATAATAATAATAAAAAATAAAAAATATACATTTTCTTAAAACACGCAGTAGGTAACACGTACTTAGCCTTAGAACCATGGTTCTAAATTAAAATCGAACCGTTAGTTATTAGTTTGGTTCAGTTCAATTCTATTTATTAATTTGGTTATGTTTGATTCGATAATACATACGATTCGATTTTAGTTCTTAAATTCTTGAAACCACTTAAAACGATTTAATTTTGAATTTAGCTTAATACCAAACCTAATCAAACTGTGAACAACTTTAATCCACATTTTGAATATAAATTGCCATCCTATATACGCCTTGCCTCTCACTTTGTAATATATAGTTAAGCTGATTACACATGCTTAAAGATACTAAATTCTCTAATTCTAGTAATTTATGAGTAAAAAAATAATATTAATAATTTAATAATTAATTAATTATTCTTTTAAGGCACTCAAATTTTAAAATATGATTTTATTAGTTTGTTAATATATGGAGGTAAACAATAAAAATAATAATAAAAATAAATCCTAAAATATTTTTTTATTAACTTAGTAAAAAGAAAAATAATATCAATGAATGTTGTTCTACTTTTCTACATAGAAAAATATAAGAGATAAGAGAAAACAAAATAGAAGACTAAAATTATCTTATTTTAAGAATAAAATTTTTAAGGTCTATATAAATATCATGTTAATATATTTATAGAGGTATTGTTAAGCGGGAGCTAAGGTTCTTGTTGTGAGCTCATAGGAGCTTTATTTGGGATCAAAAAATTTAATTGGAATTATTTATTATGTTGAATTTATTAAGTAAGAAATCTCTTTAAAAATCAGCTCAATCAAACGTTATTAATCATATGATCTGGATGTATTTATTTGACAATTTATTCTCAAAATATTGTAAGTTAATCAATTTTTTGTTAAAACAAACATGTTCTGATCACATAGATAATAGTGTCTGATCAATCTGATTTTTTACAAGGCCGACCTACTAGGCAAATTTAACATAATAAATAATTCTGATTAAATTTTAAAATTCTTAATGAAAATATATTTAAATTTACTACACCACTTGCTATGATTTAGCCTTGGTTTGGATTGAGGAGAAGAAGAGTGAAGAGAAATATTAGTTAAGAGAAAGAGTGAAGGGAAGTGAAGAGAAATGGTGAGAGTTATTTCTCTTCTTGTTTGGTTATTCACGAGAGAAATGAAAGTGTTATCTCCTCCATCTTATTTGTTTAATAATAATTAATAAAAGAAATTGAAGTGTTTGATATTTATTTATTTTTATAACATTTTTATATTAATTTAAATTATTACTTTTAATATAAAAAGAAAAGACTATAATTGTCATTATAAAAATCATGGTAGCCATCCATTTATTTTCCCTCCATTTTCTCCCAATTTAGGAGGGATAAGAAATTTGTCATTATTTCATTCATTTTCCTTCCATCTACTTTCTTTCCCTCTCTAAAAAATAAACTAAACAATATTATAACTATTTTTCTTTTCAAATCTTGCCCTTTTTTCTAAACTTTTCAATCCAAACGAAGGCTTAGTGCAAGACCTGTACAGCAATGCTTTCAAACCCAGACCGGACCGACCGATTCAACTGGTTGAACCGGGAACCGGTGTAACTAACGGTCTGAATTAACTCATTAAACTAGTCAGGTTTGAAAACCGGTGTTTTTAACAAAAACTGGTGAAATTCATGGTTCAACCGGCGACCCGGTGGAACCAGTATCGGTTCATTAAAACATGTAAGTTTTTTTCAGTAAATTTTTTCGTGCTTTAATTCAAAATTCTTATTTTTTTAATTGAGTGTTGCTAATTTATGAGTTCCTATTAAATTAATTGGATATTGCTATGTGTTTTTATTAATGTTTTGGAGTGATTTTGATGTAGTTAACTCAAATATTTTATGTTTTTACTTGATTTACTTGGTTTTTGATATAGTTATATTCTAAATTTTGATTGCTTTTATTAAAAATTTTAATTATTTAATTAGAATCATACTTAGATCATGAGATGTTATTATTTTTTTATTTGAATTGTGAATTTGATATTATTTTTATTTAATATTTATAATTTTAAAATTATTAATTACGTAATTATTACGTCACAGTTCGATTTCAGTTCGATTCTAATTAAATCGATGATTCGTTCACCCGTTATGTTTTTCGATTTACTCAACAATTTAATTTTTAAAATATTACTGTACAGCAACGTAAATTGGAGTTTTCATGCAATGTTCGGCAAAACTAGTACATGGTTTGCCGACAAGAGTGAACTTTCTTCGGTTCTAAAAACGAACACGTGGTTTCGTAGGAATCAAATCAAATACAGATGTAAAATGTTAAAATCGTTTTGAATCTCTGCATTGTTTTGTCCGCTAGTAAATGCTCACGTTGTTAAATATTAGTGAATCTCGGTAGATTGAAATCTAAGGCTCTCTTTGGTTTAATTTTTTTATGGTATTTTTTTGTCTTTTGTGTTTTTTGAACTAATTTTTTTATTTTTTCAATTTATTATGATAAGTTAAATTTAAAAATATAACTATTTTTAAAAAAATTAAAAAAATTTACTAAAAACAAAATAAGGCCAAATAAAATCCTTAAAATAGTTTTTTTTCTATCTCATCTAAATTTCGTTTTATATTTTAATCAAATAATTTTATTTTTAAAATTTTTCATACCGAAAAAATTTAAAAATTATTATTATTTAAACTAACATAAATTTTTTCACTAAAAATTAAAATAAAAAAACATATAAAAACAACTAGTCCAATGCCTAAGGCCGGCCGTTTTTGTATATTTTAATCTTGAATTTCTGCTCAATAATTCCTACCCTGTTGTCGCCTGGTAAGAAATTACAATTCTGTCCTTGCATTATCTTCCTCCGCTAGTCTATGGCGCAACCACTCTTCGTCTTTCGTATATATACTCCACAAAATGCCAGTTCTGCCCTCAATTTTTCCTTTTATTTCGTCTTCTGTCTTATATCCGATCCACGTGTTGCTTACCTTCATGATTTCATCATATGGCTCGGGAACCAAAAACATCCGTAAAACTAGCCTGGTAGGCTTCTGGAACAAGAATTGTGTACTGATAGCTTTCAAAGCATTTACTTGGTTTTTGTTTGGTTTAATTTTTTTTATTTTTTATTTTTTAAAAATATTTTTAAAAAATTTATTTATTTTTAATCTTTTATTGTAATTAATTAATTTTTTTTATATTTTTTTATATTTATCTTTATACAAAAAGGCTAAAAATTTAATAACCCTACAAAAATATAATTAAAAAAATATAATTGTAGACACAATATAAATATAAGATTCCACCTCTACTCCCTTGTAGATGATATTTTTACATGAGAAAAGATAAAGACAAATATTTAGAATAATTCTTCTTTAATTTTAAATAATCAAAATAATTATATAAGTTATTTTGGGCACCGATTCTCGGTACCACTTTAGGCATTGATTTAAATAAAGAGATTTTAAGTTATATTATCAAGTTGGAGTGTCTAACTACTCGATAAAATTATTTATGTTATATGTTATGCTTAGCATGATTCTCTCAACAGTTACATCTGGTACGTCGAGCTCAACCACTTAGTTTCTATTTATGTTATATTGTGATTGGATATTCTTGTCATAAAAATATATTTACATTAATAGTCGAAGCAAAACTAATTATTTAATTTGATTTTCTTAACTACATGTGGTGCGACTAATTCAATCACTTAGCTCGACCATTTATGTTCTACATGTGGTATAATTAGTTCAACCACTTAGTTCGACCATTTATGTTCTATTGTGATTGTACATATTTATCATAAAAATATATTCACATCAATAGTCAAAGCAAAATTAATTAAATGTAATTTTTTTTTTATTTTATTTAAATAATTATGTTTTTGTCTTTACAAATTCAAGTGCAAACATTTCATTTATGTAGATTGGCAAACAGGCACCGTGAGTTTGATAATTACGAATTTTTTGTGGTTGTTTCGTACTGTTGAATATAAATACTTTTTACGTTTGAATGAAAGAAAAAAATTTGTAGGTTTTATTTGTTTCGATATAAAATATTTTATAATAAAATTTTTTTATATAATTATTTTATAAAAAATATTTATTTTGTTTTTATTTTTTTTAGTGTTTGGGTGATACTTAAAACAATATTTTTTTTAAAAAATTTAAAAGTTGCCAACGTCACTTATTGTTATTGGTGCCGCTGCCGCCCCATTGTAGCCGCGGCCACCATTACTACCTCCACTGCTACCGTTGCTGCCACCCCTGCCGGTGCCACTAGCACTATTACATTAAAATGACTTATGCTCTTTTTTTGAGAAAATAATTTCGATTTTACGAAGTAAAACATTTTTTTGGAAAAATATCTACATTATTTTTAACAAACTAAATACTAAAAAATAAATAAAATATTATACGTAAAAACAAATAGATTCCTGTTTCAAAAATAGATAATTTTGCATCTAACTGTATAAAGGTGAGCGCAGATCTATGAATAGGAGATGTGCGAGTGAAGTAATGAAAAATTTCATCTATTTGTTTGATGAGAAATGTGAAAGAAAACCCGTGCTGACAAATAACCAACCCGCAATGAATATGAAAGGTATAGTAATGCTATGAATGACTCAATATCAAATACTGGTAATAATATCAGCAAAAGAACGTTGTTCTGTGCTTTCAGACATGCTAAGCTCCACATATTCTTGTACAATCAAAGGGAGATCGATTCCGTAAAAGATGAGATCGGTAAATGAAAATTTACTGAAATTGAATCTTTGTAGGATCATCGATATAGTACTGAGAGCGTAACCTTAATATAGAAATTCAATGCATTATCTTTCAAGCTTATCTAACTCTTACTACAATTTTGCATAAATGATATTTAATAGTTCCTTTACATTAGTAGCAAATGGGGATGAAGTTAATTACTCACAAGCGAAGCTATGAAAAATGTGAAACTCGCTCCATCTTCTACCAATCATATGATCCTAATTACCTCTTGCCCAGCTGTCATTGGTCTCATATGGCATTCGCACAACAAGACAAATGATCATATAATTGCAACCACGAAGGCAATTATAAAATGACAAATCTTGTTTCCAAAAGCCTTTGCTGTGGGACATCCCAAAACCAATGATTAGGTTAAAAGGAGATTAAGGGAGAAAACCAGATGATTAATTAAGAAGTATATTCTTTGCTCAGTCACACATCTAAAGAGCTAGAGGCCAATATATAACTTGTACATCAAAAGGCAGATTTCATGTCATTTTCCTTCTATCATTCACTTCTTTTATATACATATACATATACATTTACATATTATTAAATACATGTTGGACGAGTATGGAAGGATAGAAATGAAGTGACATGCATACCTTGTCATTACCATGTCTCTACCGTCAATTATGACATGCTTTTCAGTCCACCAACTATTAAAAAAAATGTAAAAACAGTAATATCAATATTAAGTGAAAGTGATTTTATGTGAATTTTTATATTAAAATTTATTAGTCTTTAATTTGACATTAATTTTTTGTGTAACACAATATGCAAAAGATTTATAATTACTCCACACCCTTTTCATTTGCCAATTATTCTCATTTTTCAACATAAATGTTCCACCACAAGAAGCGTCAACAAAATAACGGTGTTGAAGAGTCAACCCATCATAAAAGTACTGAACTAGTTGCTATTTTGGCACCTGATGATGAAGACAGCCTGTAATAAGATTCTTAAGACATTTCCAGGTCTCATAGAAGGTCTCGCTGTCAAGTTGAGTGAAACTCGTGATGGCGCGTCTAATTTGATTGGTTTTACCTGTGGGACAAATATTTTTTAAGAATTCCTATTGAAGTTTAGCCCAAGTGGTGATGGTGTTCGGTTATAGGGAATTCAGCCAGTGCTTGGCTTTATCCTTGAAGGAGAAAGGAAATAATTTCATTTTAAGGGCCTCATCAGAAAAGTTACTAGTTTTAACCGTTAAGCAAATCTCTAGAAATTCATATATGTGTTTGTACGAGTTCTCATTACCAAATCCACGAAAAGATGGGAGCATTTAAATGATATTGGATTTCATTTCGTAGTGCATAGCTCCAACTGCAAGGGGCTGGAGACAGGAAGGTGACACATACTCTAAAGGAGTGAAATACTCAATTAGGGATTTGACCTGGGGGTTGTCCTGATGTTAGTCTGCCATGGTGCGTCGAGTTGAGAGAAACTCGTGATGGCGCGTCTAATTTGGTTGGTCTTGCCTATGGGACAATATTTATTTAGGAATTCCTGTTGAAGTTTAGCCCAAGTGGTGATGGTGTTTGATTCTAGAGAATTCAGCTTATGTTTGGCTTTATCCTTGAAAGAAAAAGAGAACAATTTCAGTTGATGGGCTTTATCAGAAAAGTTACTGATTTTAACCGTTCAGCAAATCTTTAGAAATTCATCTGTGTTTGTACGAGTCCTCATTACCAAATCCACAAAAAGATGGGAGCATTTGAATGATGTTGGGTTTGATTTCGTAGTGCGTAGCTCCAACCGCAGGGGGTTGGAGACTGGAAGGTGACACATACTCTTGAAGACTGAAAGGTGACACATACTCTGCAGGAGTGAAATACTCAATCAGGGATTTGATCTGGGGTTCGCCCTGATGTTAGTCTGCCATGGTAGTGGATGCGGTATGTAACGTGAGTTAAGCTAGTTGAGCCGTCCGAAAAGTGCGTTCAATTTTAGGTGCAAAGGGAGCTAAAACTGGACAAATAGATCAACGACCAAACATGCACAAAAGAGATACTAGGGAATGGGCTACAAGCTCCCTAACTCTAGTTTCCTTTGATTAAAAGCAAAATCAAAAATTCAAAACTCACAGTGCGTGGACAGAGATGATCCTCTAGCTTGTCTTTGGGCCTGTTCGTTCCAAACTCCTGTTGTCGTCAATCTTCAAAAAATCTAAAAAAGGGAGAATTGTAACTCACTACAGTATTATAGGAAACCAAAAAATCAAATAAAAAATATTTAATAATTAAACTATAGTCATAAGTTAAATCCCCAGTACAACGTCAAAAATTGGTTCGTGTCATACCGTACTAAAAATATTTATTTAAAAACCTTATTTTAACAACTAATCCGTAGGATAGTGGTTAACGTCTAAATATCATCTATAAGGATTTAGAGTGATTATGATTTACTTATAAATATTCTATTAATGATTTTTTTGAGAAAAAGGAATTTGATTTTGATTACAGATCTAATGAAATTAAAAAGCTTAAGAAATTAGAATTTAGAAGTCAAGTGAGAAAGAGGCTCCTAAGGGTTAGAATCCTCCCTAGCCAGTAATTCTTAATTTCATTCAAACTCTAGTTTACTTTTATTTGATTCAATTCAATCATACCGTGACTACAAGACCGATATGGATTATTAAGAGGATAAGCTTGAATCTAAACCTGGCATACTCTATTTTAACTTTTGGCACGAATCGTCCGGAGTACGTTCCATACGAACAAAGTATAAAGTATCTCACGTTTGAATGTCGAAGTATAGATATAACAGTTGTATGATCTCGCTTTTACAATCATAGAAAATAAAAATAGAACTAGATAATCAAATTAAAAAACTCGTTGATCAAAAGCCAACGTCTCAAACCAAATAACGAATTGAATCCAAAATAAAGAATAAACACAAAAGTTTGAACTATTCCTAAAAGTACCGAACTAGGTGTTAGTATAGTTGGCTATTTTCGGTCTTCGACAAAATCGCCAGAGTCTGTACTCCTGTTTTGTTTTTTATATGATCGAGGGGTTTGTCTAGTGTCTCTCCTCTCCTCATCATTGGACTTAGCACTGGTGGACTTGCTAGACTTCACTCGGCAACCCCAACAAGGTATATGGACTCACTTGTGCACAATAGGCGCTTGAGCGCCTAGACCCATTTCATCAACCATTCCTAATTGAGCCATGTTTGGTATTTAAGCTTAACAGTTTTGTCCATTAGGTTTAAGAAGTGTCTTTTGAACATTTAAGGAGACTACTTTCTCTCTCTAAGTGCATAGAATTTACTCCATCATTTTTACTCTATTTTGTAGCAATCTAAGTGTATTTTAAGTGCATTCAAGAGTGTTTCTCCATAAAATCATATTTTTCATATACACTTATCTTCACAACATCCGCACACTTGGCCGGGATAACTTGAAGCCGTCATCAAACGGAGATCGGGTCGTTGAACTCGTGGTTGCTATGGAATCGATAAGATGCTCGGGGAGCTAGGTCAAGTAACGGAGTTAGGTCTATATTAGGGTAATGGTTGTAATCCCTTTCTCATTGTGTTTCTTGTACCCTTTTTTATTCATAGTGGATTATTGTGTGTTGGTACTGTAATTTTTATCCCGAAGGTATACCATAGGGTTTCCACGTTAAATCACTTGTGTTTTGGTAAATGTGTTTTTAGTTTTTATCGTTGTTATTAAAAGAATCAAAAACCTTTGTTAAAAAGGAAAAAACTAATTTTTATTGGCCTATTCACCCTCCCTCTAGGCTCAATCCTTCAGCTTTTTCAATTGGTATCAGAGTAAGGTTGTCTCGTAGTTGGCTTAACCGCCGGAGTTAGATCCTTTAGTAGCCATAACCTCAAGTTGGGTAGAAAGAGTACCTCCACTACTAGGCCTCCCTATTTTGATGCCAACAACTATCCCTATTGGAAGGCTAAGATGAAGGCTTTCTTAAATTCTATGGGAATCAAAATTTGGTGATCCGTTCTCTATAGATATGAAGCCCCCACTATTGAAGATGCCACTACCAAAGTTGTTAAGTTGAAAACCGATACCGAGTGAACCCAAGTTGACAATCAGTGCTCCAACTTTAACTACAAGGCTTTATGTGCTATTCACAATGCCCTTAATCCCAGTGAGTTTAGTCGTATTTTATAGTATGACACTGTTAAAAACGCATGGGATATCTTGCAAGTCACACATGATGGCACTCAAACTGTGAAGACCTCTAAACTCTAAATTTTAACCATTAGGTTTGAAGAATTGCGTATAACCGATCATGAGACCTTTGACCAATTCTATGGCAAACTTAGTGAGATCGTAAATTCTTTTTTCGATTTAGGAGAACCCCATTCATCTTCTAAGGTTGATCGTAAAATTCTTAGGTCCCTACTAGAGAAGTTTAGGGCTAAAGTTACCGCCATAGAAGAGAGTCATGACATTGACTCTATGAAGGTTGAAGAACCGGTAGGCAAACTCCAAACCTCTGAAACCAACCACCTGTCCTATAAGAAAATTTCTTCTAGCTCTAGCAAAAGCATAGCTTTGAAATCCTCCAATGTTAACACCCCTGAAAGCAATGATGAAGAAGAGGATGTTGATGAATAAGAGTTAGCCATGCTTGCTAAAAAATTTCGAAAGTTTGTTAGGTTCAAAAAGGGAAACAATTCTGATCCTTCCTCCCCCAAGTTGTCTTTTTCAAGAAATAAGTTCACTTCAAGTGGAAGTGATAAACGTAGTACCTCTTTTAGTTCTAAAAAATCCCTAAGGAATCCAATGTCACGAATGCCATGGATTTGATCACATTCAAGCCGAGTATGCTAACACCCGCAAAAGAAAGGAGAAAAAAAGCTTCACCATTACTTGGGATGAGGAGAGTGAAGACGAAGAAACCCATGAGTATGAGTCCGAGGATAAAGTCGATAAATATAACTTTGCGGTGTTAGTGACCACCATAGGAACTTCTGACCACTCTAGTTTTCCCATCGATAGTGATTCTTTCCATATAAGTTGTGGCCATGGTGAATCTCTAGCCACCGAGTCCCTAGATGAGTCTAGTAAAGAGGGTGAGGGTAATGATGATGATGAGATTGAATCCATCCATGAAGCTTATGATGAACTTGTCAAAGAGTATCTAAAACTCAAGAAAGATAAACTAAAAATCAAGGTGAAGCTTAAAACTCTAGAGAATAAAATGAGCTTTCTGGAAAATGAAATGAGTGGAAAGTATAGGAGGCAAACTGCCAAGATCATTGATTTATAAATGATTTTTTGAAGGAAAAAAAAAACTAGACAGGAAATCGCCGAAACAGGCTCCAGATAAAATTTTTTTGATGTCGAACGATCAAAATAAAAACCCGTGCCACCACAGTTAATTCAGATAAATACATTTTGGTCAATTCTTCAACTACGAATTTTGATTCTTCAAATTGAAGCTCCGGTAAGATCTTCTACTGTATTTTTGATGCGATTCAGAAACGTAGTGTGGGCTACGATCCTTCAAGAACTTATACCAGTAGAACCTGGTCAACCTTAGTCTTGAAAAATAACTTATGAATTTTGTTCATCCTACACGTATATTTATAGGGCTACAGTAGGGACCTGTGGAGTAATTATGACATAGATTTCTAATGTGACCTAGATACCTATCTAGTAATTTTTGCAAATATGCAAACCTCTTAGCGATTTCTGTAATTAAGAAAATCTTGCAGTGATTTTTGCAATTTTTATAAAACACTAAATTATAGTTCATACCACTAAAGAACTGTAACTGCACTCTTAACCATAATCTCAAAACCAATTTGCATTGAGCTCAAGTTATTAAATGTTTAACTCTTCTCCCCACGTTAAGATTCCCTACACCCGCCAATTAAATTTAATTACTGATAATTTAATTTAATCGGCATTTAAAAAAAATTTTAAGCCCTTCCACTGAATTTATTTGACTACCAGATAATTAAATCCACATGCAGGGTTTGACTTAGTCAAAACTTATAAGCTTCATTAAGGAGTATCGTCAATCCCGAACAATCGAGACGTGGATTCCGTTAATAATCAATATTCACTATATAATTAATACCGCTATCTAACTCACTGAGACTATAGACCCATAAAAGATCACACCCTCTAATGAATCAGAACAACGAATATTAAATATACGTAAATAATAATTATTTCGGGATTAAGAGTATAGGCACTCATAATAATCTTGGAGTATAAATTAATTTATATAATCAGTATAAAATTAATTATCCCAATGTGGTCCTATTCAATACATACAAAGTGTACTAACACAGTAGTCAGAATAATAGACGACGCTATTATCTGTTCCCCATAACCAAGACAAGCTTACTAAAACTCTGTGTTATAGTTGTACTGATGGTTTGTCCATTTTCATCTAAATTATGAACAAAAATTTATATTCTACAAAAAACTGTAATCGGGTATTCTGTGTGCAATCCGTACTCTACACACCAGATTAAATACTGTACAGAATAAATGACAATCATGCATAACATAAATAAATGATATTGCATACATTACTCATTAAAATTATCATAAAATAAAAAAAAATTATTAAAATTAAATTAAATACTAAAACCAAATAAAATTCATGATTTTTAGTATACAACCATAATAATCTTTCACTTATACTCAAAATCATACTACCATACATCTAACTCACATACCCTCTACATGACTATCAAAAGTTTTAGCCGATAGACTTTTTTTAAAAGGATCTGCAAGGTTGTCTTTGTTAGCCTAACAAGGCGTCAACGACCATTTTGATGATAACAAAACCTAAGTATCTAATTATGCAAATTGAGATCATTTACAAGAAACATGTGCTAAGAATAATTAAAGATACAAAATCAAAACCATGAAGCATGTGAGATTCTGACCCGTCTTTTTTTTTTCTCGGCATTTTTAATTTTGCATGTTTATATGCATTTTGATGCATGATCGGGTTTAGATATGCACGCGAGGTTGGCTCCCAGGGCCGTTGGCCATTGTGGTGCGGGTTTAAAAAAAAAGAAGATATTTTTTGACGAACTTATAAATATCTTCTTTTAAATATTTATTTCAAAATATCTTCTCCTCTCTCTCTATTTTCTCTCTCTATAAGTTTTCTTTCTTCCTTTTCTCTAACTTTCGGAGGGTTCAGAGCTCAGTTTTTGATGATCTAACAGCAGATCCTTGTTATTGGCACGGTGAGCTATGCGTTCATCCGGTCAAATTTTGATTCCGGCAAAACTCAATTTTGTACGTGGTTCGAGACGTCGAGTTTTTAACTCACCGAAATAGGATCCTAAACTCTTATGTCTTATAAGGGTGCTACGTGTAATCGTATGTGTTTTTAACGGTTAGATTGCTGTAGATCTGACTTTATTTCAAGAAAATTGGGTTTTGATTAAAAAGGAGGGTTTTTGTGTTGTTTCGGTCGTGTGAACCGGGTTTTGAGGCTTTTCATTCGGTGGTCTTTGGTGGTTTGAGTTCGTGTGTGTCCGTGGGTGTTTATTATATGCGAGTAGGTAGGTTTAAGGGTGTTTTGATGCATCATAGTGGGTGTTGGAGTGTTTGGGGGCTTAGAACACTCAAGAACAGAAAATTTAGATTTTTCTCAGGTGGTAGCTCGCTCGAGCGCCCGATGTCCGCTCGAGCGGACTAGCTGCGCATGACCATTTTGATTTGATGTTATCTCCATCGTTCGGACTCAAAATTAGGTCGTTCTTATACTCAAATTGAAGCCCCAGAAGTTCTCTTTCCAATGACACCTCTCTCACCTTAAAATTCTTTTTGTAGAAAAAGTTATGATCAAAAGAATGAAGGTGTGTCAAGATTTCCAAATCGTTTCTTACCCGTTTTTGGCCGAATGTTTGGGAACATGTTGTTTTTCATCTTTGTTGGCCCTTTTGACCTAATTCCATGTTCCGTGGGGTGTTGTGCTGTTCTTGGAGGTGTTGTGGGTTTGTGTTGGCCGTGCTAGGCATGTGTGAATTCGTATTTGCCGTGTTGGACGTATGTGAATCCGTTTGGGTCATGTCAAGGCCTTGGGAGTTTGTTGGTTCTTTGGTTTCCATTTGGCATCCTACGGTATTGAATTGATTAATTTATGAGAAATAGTCGATTCAAATACATGTGGATTCTTTTGGGGTTCGGTTGGTTGTGCAATGGCTTCGGGAGTCGTGTAGTGGCCTCTCGGTCGATTGGGTTATGGGGCTCGATCGACTGCTCTCCTATAGTGATTTTTAGTTGATTGGATTATAGGGTCCTGTCAATTGAAGTCGCGGAGAGGGTGTTGGTCATTTCATGCTGGGTGTTGGTGCATTGTTGTGTGTGTGGTGGTTAGTGCATCGTCGCGTGTGGGGGTTTAATTTTGTTTCTTGGTTTGAGGTTTTCTCCCAATGTTGACTGCTCGAGCGGTGGTTGTGCGCTCGAGCGGGCTGGTGGCAGAGTGTTGAGTCGGTTGGTGACCGCTTGAGCGGTGGTTGAGCGCTCGAGCGGTGGAGTGGCAGAGATGTATGTCGGTAGGGGACCGCTCGAGCGGTGGTTGTGCGCTCGAGCGGGGTTGTGGCTGTGTGCGTTTATAACTAGCTGTGTGCATTTATAACTCTAGTTTATTTATATACGGATTATGTAAGTGAATTACATGGTTTTGGTATCGTTATGCAGAACGTGATTTATGCTTTAAAACTTAGAGTTTTACAGGCATGCGATGTGGTTTGTGAAACATAGTGATAGTATGTGGATTCATGCATTTAAATCCTAACTAAGTTATGCATAGGTGTATGGGATAAGATAGTAGAACATGTGATTATGTGAATGTTAGCTCTGGCTGACGTGTATTCGATAGGGCTGCAGTCACTCGGTGAAAGTCCGTAAAGGTGCATCTGGTAGGACTGAGGTCCTTCGATAAAAGTCTGTGAAGGTTAGGGCTGAGGTCCTTCGATTGAAGTCCGTAAAGGTGTATGGTATGGCTGGGGTCCTTTGGTTGAAGTCCGTAAAGGTACATTGACGGGGGCTGCGGTCCATCGGTGAAAGTCCGAGAAGGTTCATGGCTTGCATGTACTGCATTATGGGACGGATAGACCAGTTTTCAAACTATTTTAAGAGTCGTGTAAATCGCAATCTAAAAACCCTTTTTCAATTGTTTTCTAGGCTCCTGTGTGCGAGTCAAAATATGGTTTGTATCATCGCTTTTTCTTGCATGTGAAAATTATTTTAAAGGCTTGAAAGAGAGTCTAAAACCTGCACTTTGATTTTCTAGCATGTTTTATTTATATTGCATGCTTGACTAGTTTCTGCTGAGATTTGGCCCACGGTGTGGGATAAAATATTTTTAGGTACCGGTCACGCAGGTTGATTTGGAGATGCTGGAGAGGTAGAAGAGCTTTAACCTTCCCTTTTGTTCTTTCTGTTACATGTATAAGTTGTAACATGTTTTTAGGTGTTAGAACCATGTAGTATAAGCTTTTGGCGTTGGAGCCTTCTATTTTTTAAGTCGTTGGGCGTTTATATATACAATGCATGTATGGTTTAACTTGAGAGTGTATTCTCAGCTGGGTTCCATGTATGGTAGTTATGGGTGTTTCACGTGACCCGGAGTATAGGGCGTGACAAAGCATATTCATGTAAAATACTTCGATAACAAGTTCTTGGAACAACGCAAAAGATGAAGGACTGAAGACTTAGTTTAAAGTTTTCACTTGTATTGCAAAATAGGATCAATGTAAGTTCACTACTCTTTTAATATACCATTTGAAGCTCATAGGATGCCAAAAAGTAAAAAGATATTACTCATGCATATATCTTGTTTAAAAGGACAAAATGTTTTATGAATTGCCTAAACTTGTTTTTAGATTGAGAAACATTTTAAACAAGTTTACATTGTGTCTTAAACATATCAAAATTCATAAGGATCTTGTTTTCATTCAAATCTTTCATGAAATGATCTTCAAAGTATGAAAATTGAACATTAACGGTTCAGTCGACTGAAAAACCTACTAAAAAATCAATTTGATGCACTTAAAAGGTTCAGTCGACTGAATTTCAATACTTGTCGACTGAAAATGTTTCTAAAAAATCAAGTTGAAGAACCATAAAAGGTTCAGTTGACTGACCCCTTTACCCTAGTCGATTGAATGGCCATTTTACAGGTTCAATCGATTGGAACATTGCCCTCAGTCGACTGAATTGTGCTGAATGACAGTTCTGACAGTTTAACGACTAGTTTTTCTGAGAACTCTTCAACCACAATGGCAAGCTCAATTTTTTGTCTATAAAAGGTCCATATTATCAATACAAAAAGTCACAAGAAGTTTTTAAAAGAATATTCTCATCTACTACTCATTCTTGAGCACTCATATCTCACATTCTTACTCAAACTTGTGTGAAACACTTAAAAAATCTCATTGAGCTTCATTTGACATATTCTTTAAGAGTGATTTAGTGTGCTATAGTGTTGTACTTACTTGCTCATTGAAGGAGTCCACTCTTGTACACATTCTTCATCCAAACATTATTGAGGCTTGGTCTTAGCCTTCTTTCAAGTAAGAAAATATCACTTGGGTTTAAGAGCTCGAACGCTCTTGGTGTAAAAGCTTCTCCGCCTTGTGAAGGAGAGAGGTATCTCCATCTATAAGGAAGGACTAGTGAAAATCCTCAAGCGTGTTGTTAGAGGCAAGGACGTAGGCCGGTGCGCCGAACCTTGTAAAAATCTCGGTTTCAATCTCTCTAACCTTCAAACTCTTTATCTTTACATTTGATTGAATATTAGTTTATCCACATAAGATCAAGAAAATATGTATTGCATGCTTTAAAGAAGAATATCTTGAAAGAAATTTTTAAATATCTAATTCACCCCCATCTTGGGATCATATTACACTCACAATTAGTATCAGAACATATGTCACATTTTTACCAAACAAATTTTTGTGAAAAGATCTATGGCAAGTATAGGTGTATCCCTTTTTGGAGATGGTCAATCCTCAACAATACCTCCTATCTTTTGTGGTGTTAATTACACCTTTTGGAAACAAAGGATGAGAATTTTCATCCAAACAATTGATTGGAGAGCTTAGAAAGTGATTGTCCAAGGTAATTTCATTCCCACTAAAATCGTTAAAGGAAAAGAAGTTACAAAACTATATGAAGAGATGAATGAAAATGATATGAAATTACTTCAAATAAACTCTAGTACTATGAATGCTTTATATTGTGCTCTTGATGCTAATGAATATAATCGTATCATAACATGTAATAATGAAAAAGAAATATGGGAGAAATTGAAAATTACATATGAAGGAACACAAGATGTTAAAGGTTCTAGAATTGATAGGTTAATTAGTGAATATGAAGGATTTAAAATGAGTGATGATGAATCCATTTCTAGCATGTATACTCATTTTACTCATATCATCAATTCTCTCAATGGTCTTGGAAAAATTTATCAATCTTATGAATTGTTAAGGAAAGTACTCAAGGCCTTACCACCCGTTTGGAAAGCTAAGGCGGCGGCTATTTCGGAAGCAAGAAATCTAAGAATAATGACGTTGGATGAACTCATTGGATCTCTCTTGACGTATGAACTCAAGATCAAAGATAGAGTCAACGAGCAAAACAAAGTGAAGAAATCTATTGCTCTACAAGCTTCAAAAGAAAGCTCTAGTGATGAAGAAAATGAAGAGCTTGATGATAATGATATGGCTCTCATTACTAGAAGACTCAAAAAGTTTTTCAAGAGAGATAAACGCTTTGCAAGAAAATTTCGTGGCACAAGATTTGATAAGGGTGATTCAAGCAAGAGAGATTACAAGAAAGATCCGCTTACATACTACAATTGTAAGAAAGTGGGACACATCAAGCCGGAATGCCCTCTACTTAAAAAGGATCTAAAGAAGAAAAAGAAGGCCATGAAAGTTACAACTTGGGATGACACAAATTTAAACAAGTCTACCGAGAGTTCTAGCGATGAAGAAATTGAAAATTTTTGCTTGATGGCTAGCATGGATGAGGAGGTAAATTCTCACCATAATTCTATTTTACTTGAATATAATTCTTATAATGAATCTAGTTCTTGTGAATATATGCCATCTTATGAAGATCTTAAAAATGAATTATATGACTTATATAAGAAATTCTTAAAAATGGGAAAGAAAAATATAAACTTGAAAAGAGAAAATGAGAAACTCTCTAAGAAAATTGAAAATCAATCCAAAATGTTGAATGATTTAAAGGAGTCCTTTTTAAAAATTCAAATTGATCATGATTTGCAAGTTGAGTCCTTGAAAAGAAAAAAACTTGTTTATAGAGTCAAATTTGATAGAGTGACAAAAATCTCCGAAAATGAGATCTCTCAATTAGAAAAGTAAAATGAATTTTTGAGAAAAGAACTAAAAACTTTGAAAGGAAAAGCTCTTGAAAATGATATTTGTTGCGATTAGAAAAAGAAAGTAGATGACTATTCCAAAATCATTTACAAGTTTACAAATGGAAAGAAAAATTTTGAAAAACTTTTGGGAGCTCAAAAAATGTCTTTAAATAAATAAGGTATTTGCTATAACGGAGAAACAAATAACAAGAAGAACTCAAAAAGTTATTTTGTAAAAGAATCCAAAGATTTTCAAGTCTCATCCTCAAGAAACATTTATGAGCACACGGCTTGTTTTCTATGCAAGAAAAATCGACACATTAAATTTGATTATTCATTAAAAACAAAGAATGGTATAACAAAATTAGTGTGGAAAATTAAAGACAATAATCCTAAAAGACCCAAAAAAATTGGGTACCAAAGAAAATCACCTAATTTGTTTTGTAGGTATACTTGAAGTCCACCGCATCTAAAGAAAAATGGTACATGGATAGTGGATGTTCAAGGCACATGACGGGAGACCAAACAAAATTTTTAAGCTTAAAACCTAAAGATGGAGGCTATGTGACATTTGGAGATAATGGTAAAGGCAAGATCATACGTGAAGGCAAAGTTAGTAAAAAATTCTCCCTTCATATTGATAATATCTTACTTGTTGATGGTCTAAAGTATAATCTCTTAAGCATTAGTCAATTATGTGATAAAGGATATTACGTTAAATTTAAGCATGATACTTGTATTGTTAAAGATAAGAATAATCATAAAGTTTTATTTGTTGCAAATCGTTTTGAAAATGTGTATACCATAAATTTTGATAAACTAGATTCTCAAAATGTCAAATGCCTTTCGGCACAAAATGAAACAAGTTGGTTATGGCATAGGAGGCTAGGTCATGCTAGCATGGATCTCCTATCTAAACTTGTCAAGAAAGATTTGGTGAAAGGCTTGCCCAAAACCAAATTCATTAAGGACAAAATTTGTGATGCTTGCCAATTTGGTAAGAATGCCAAAACGAGTTTCAAAAAGAAATTAGAAATTTCTACAAATAGGCTACTACAATTACTTCATCTTGACTTATTTGGTCCCATGAATGTTTAAAGTCTTAGTGGAAAAGTATACGGTTTTATAGTAGTTGATGATTTTTCAAGGTATACTTGAGTTTTATTTCTTGCATCAAAAGATGAAGTATATTTTGTATTTGCCAAACTTTGTAGAAAGCTTCAAAATGAAAAGAGTTATTCAATCTTACACAACCATAGTGACAGAGGAGGAGAATTTAAAAATAAAGAGGTTGAAAACTTTTGTGATCAAAATGGCATTTCTCATAATTTTTTGGCTCCTCGAACTCCTCAACAAAATGGGATTGTAGAGAGAAAAAATAGTTCATTACAAGAAATGGCTCGAACTATGTTAAATGAGCACAAGTTGCCTAACTACTTTTGGGCCGAAGCTGTCAATACCGCTTGTTATGTAATGAATCGAGTTTACATAAGACCTCATCTTAACAAAACTTCTTATGAACTATGGAATGGAAGAAAGCCAAACATTTCTTATTTTAGTGTTTTTGGTTGTAAATTCTTTGTATTGAATGAAAAAGATGATTTAGACAAATTTAATTCCAAATCGGATGAAGGTATATTTCTTGGTTATGCAATTAATAGTAAAACTTATAGAATTTATAACCAAAAAAACAATGTCTCTAGTTGAATCCATTCATGATAGATTTGTTGAAACTAATCATTTCTCTTCCAAGCTTTCTAATGATGATGATATAGAAATCAACAAAGGCTTAAAGGATTTGCAAATCAATGAAGATAAGGGAAAAAGTATCGAAGTCCAGATTGATGATCAAGATCAAGAGGAACATAAAGTGTTGCCAAAAGAATGGAAGATTGTAAAGGATCACCCTTTGGATCAAATTATTGGTGAACCATCAAAAGGGGTAACTACTCGATCCTCTTACAAAAATATTAGTAATCACCTTGCATTTTTATCTCAAGAAGAACCAAAGAATATAAATGATGCATTAGAAGATGATTCATGGATAATGGCAATGCAAGAAAAACTTAATCAATTCGAAGGAAATGAAGTATGCCATTTTGTTCCTAGACCTAGAAATCATACCATAATTGGAACCAAATTGATTTATAGAAACAAGAAGGATGAAAATGGCATCGTTATCCATAACAAAGGTAAGCTAGTTGCACAAGATTATAATCAAGAAGAAGGAATAGACTTTGATGAGATCTATGCACCCATAGCTAGAATGGAAGCCATTCACATGCTGCTTGCATATGCATCGCATAAGAATTTCCAACTATATCAAATGGATGTAAAAAGTGTATTTTTGAATGGTTTTATCAATGAAGAGGTTTATGTTGAACAACCATCGGGCTTTGAAAACTATCACTATCCCAATCATGTTTTCAAATTATCCAAAGCATTGCATGGTTTAAAATTAGCTCCTAGAACTTGGTATGAAAGACTAATCGGTTTCCTACTAGAAAATAGCTTTGTAAAAGGCAAAATTAACACAACACTTTTCATAAAAATAAGCCATGAAGATATGCTTATCATTCAAATATATGCTGATGATAATATATTCGGTGCTACTAACGAAAACTTGTGCAAGGAATTCTCATTATGTATGCAAAAGGAATTCGAAATGAGCATGATGGGCGAACTCACATTCTTCCTCGGACTTCAAATCAAACAAGCCAAAAATGGAACGTTTGTAAGTCAATCAAAGTACATACGGGACTTGCTCAAACGGTTCAACATGGAAGATGACAAAATTTTGGGAACACCCATGAGTCCATCAACAAAGCTTGACATTGATGAACAAGGAAAATCGGTAGACACTAAGCTCTACTGAGGTATGATCGGTAGCCTTTTATATTTAACCGCTAGTAGACCGGATATTATGTTTAGTGTGTGTATGCATGCTAGATTTTAAGCTTGTTCTAAAGAATCACACCTAATTGCAGTTAAAAGAATCTTGAGATATTTAATCGATACAATAGACATAGGGTTATAGTATCCAAAATTCACTTCCTTCGAAATGGTTAGTTATTCTGATGCGAATTTTGCCGGGTGGAAAATAGATCGCAAAAGTACAAGTGGTACTTGTCATTTTCTAAGAAAGTCACTTGTCTCTTGGTTCTCCAAGAAACAAAATTTTGTAGCCTTATCAACTGCTGATGCCGAATATGCGGCCGCGGGTAGTTGTTGTGCCCAAGTCTTATACATGAAACAACTTCAAGATTTTAAATTTAGCTATGATATTGTGCCTATAAAATGCGATAATACAAGTGCAATTAATATTTCTAAAAATTTAATATTGCCCTCACGAACAAAATACATCGAAATATGATGTCATTTTCTTCGTGATCATGTACAAAAGGAGATATTCATCTAGAATTTGTTTGTACAAACGATTAATGGGCCGATATTTTTACTAAACCATTAAATGAGGATCGTTTTATCTTAATAAGAAGAGAATTGGGATTATTGCATAATAGAGAAGTTGTGTGAGTTTACACTAGAAAATGTGAGAAAAGTTAATTTTTGTCAAGAAAATCAAGTCCATTCTGTCAAAGTAACTTCAGTCGACTGAACGAGTACCTCAGGCGACTAAAAAAGACACTGGAATTCCTCACACACCTAGGGCCATATTCAGTTGACTGAATGGCCCTTCTAGTCGACTGAACTGTCGGATTTGAAACCCTAGCACGCCTAAAACAGCTTAAAACTGACATTTTATTTCTCTCTTCTCTCTCCATTCTTTCCAAATACCTCTCTTCCCACAAACTCTCTTCTCAAAACCTACATTTCTACCATTCCCCATCACTCCTACATCTTATCTCCTCCACCAAATCCTTCCAAATCTCACAATGCTGCCAAGAACCAAGGGAGGAAAAGGGAAAGGGGTTGTCGGTTCATTATCGGAACCAACCAAAAAACTCTTCTCCTCATCTAGGGCTAAGGATCTCTATATGAATCATCTTTCCTCCATCGATCCAATCTTTGATAAGTTTTTCGACATGAAATTCATGCATCGCTATTTTCTCAACATATGTCGTCTCTTTGCTAATATGGGTTGGGGTCCCTTCTTGTTTGATCAATCTAAGGGCATTTTCACTCCCCATGTTGGATTGTTCTATGCCAATCTCACCCACGAACTCAAACCTAACCCTAATGATCGCCATATTTATTTCTCTACATACCTATTTGGAAAAACTTACAAATTCTCCGGCAAAGACATTACTAGGCTTTTTCGGATGGGTCGGGGTGATTTCATTTGTCCTCGACCATCATCAAATTGGATCATGGACCAAGAATTTACTCCTCAAGAATTTTTACCTATGGTCGTCAATGGACGGGTAACAAACTTTGCTCTCACCCCAAAATATGTTAACCTAAAACTCGAAGCCACACTCATCCATCTCATTATCACCTACAATATCCTTTCCCGCAGTGGCTCTCGCAATTATATCTCATACCTCGACTGCTTCATTATGTGGTGTATCTACACCGGGAGGCGCCTTGATCTTCCCACTCTTGTATGTATGTGGATGCTTTCCCGCAAAAGCACCACGCGCCACACTCTCCCATATAGTGCTCATCTTATACCTCTCTTCGAGTCTTTTGGCTTTTCTCCTTTACCATCGACCGTCAACCCTCCTAAGCCCACTGATTTCTTCAATGAAAAATCTCACCGCCTTATGGGCTATCGGTTAGACGATGGAGAGTGGATTCCTAAAAGTGGTCGAGAAGCGTCCCCTATGGATGTAGAGGATGAGGATGAAGAGCAAGCTCATGATCAAGCCAATGCTCCTTCTCATGTCTCTCCTCCTTCTCCTACCTCTACTCCACCTGTTGATCCTCCACTAGATCCATCCACCAAATCCTTCCTTAAATGCTTCGCAAAATCTTTCATTAAAGAAATCAAAGGGGACATAAAGAAAGTCCACACTCGCCTCACTAAAATCCAAAGTGTCTGCAAGTTTGTCCAAAATCGCCTTACTCGCATTGAAGATGCTCTCGAGATTCCACCATACTCCGCTTCGTCACATGATGAGGACACCGGTGGTGATGATGGAGGTGATGACGAGGCTGCCGATACTGAGGATGCTGGGGACAATGATGATTCCTCCGGGTCCCTCGCTTTTTGATCATGACAAAAAGGGGGAGAAGAAATGGAAGCAAAATAGAATGCTTATCTTTTGTAGTAGTTTGCTTATCTTTTTTAAAAAATGCATGTACTTATGGATGTACTAACTGCAAACCTTTTGAAAAGTGAATGTACACCTTCTTGGCTTGTAAATATGTTTTGAATGATCAATCATTGATTGTATCTTTTTAAATACATATGCATATCCTCGATGGTTGAACTTTAATGCATGAATCATCATATTGAATGGATAAAGGGTGAATGATATATCGATATCCATAATTCTTGAACATATATATAAAATGCTTACATTGCACTCAAAAATAAAATCAAACTGTTAAGTCTTCAAAATAAGCGATCGTGAGGGGGAGTTACTAAAACTCTTAAAACATACTTATTCACTCATGCTTATTTAGAGGGGACCATTATATAACTTTTCTACATCATTTTGCTCCTTGTTTTGTCATCATCAAAAAGGGAGAGATTGTTAGCCTAACAAGGCTTCAACGACCATTTTAATGATAACAAAACCTAAGTATCTAATTATGCAAATTGACATCATTTACAGGAGACACGTGCTAAGCAAAATTAAATATATAAAGTCAAAATCATAAAGCATATTCAAGTCAAATACTTTGATAATAAGTTCTTGGAACAATGTAAAAGATGAAGGACTGAAGACATAGTTTAAAGTTTTCACTTGTATTGCAAAATAGGATCAATGTAAATTCACTACTATTTTAATATACCCTTTGAAGCTCATAGGAGACCAAAAGTAAAAAGATATAACTCATGCATATCTCTTGTCTAAAAGGACAAAATATTTTATAAATTGCCTAAACTTGTTTTCAGACTGAGAAATATTTTAAACAAGTTTACATTGTGTCTTAAACATATCTAAATTCATAAGGATCTTGTTTTCATTCAAATCTTTCATAAAATGATCTTCAAAGTATGAAAACTGAACCTCAAAGGTTCTGTCGACTGAATCATAAATCAGTTGACTGAAAAACCTACTGGAAAATCAAGTTGAAGAACCTTAAAAGGTTCGGTCGACTGACCCCTTTACCCCAGTCGACTGAATGGCCATTTTACAGGTTTAGTCAACTAGAACATTGCCCTCAGTCGACTGAATTGTGCTGAATGACATTATAACAGTTTAACGGCTAGTTTTTCTGGGAACTCTTCAGCCACAATAGCTAGCTCAATTTTTTGTCTATAAAAGGTTCAGATTATCAATACAAAAAGTCACAAGAAGCTTTTAAAAGAATATACTCATCTACTACTCATTCTTGAGCACTCATATCTCACATTCTTACTCATACTTGTGTGAAACACTTAGAAAATATCATTGAGCTTCATTTGATATATTCTTTGGGAGTGAATTAGTGTGCTATAGTGTTGTACTTACTTACTCATTGAAGGAGCCCGCTCTTGTACACATTCTTCATCAAAATATTATTGAGGCTTGGTCTTAGCCTTCTTTCAAGTGAGGAAATATCACTTGGGTTTAAGAGCTCGTACGCTCTTGGTGTAAATGCTTCTCCGCCTTGTGAAGGAGAGAGGTATCTCCATCTATAAGGAGGGACTAGTGAAAATCTTCAAGCATATTGCTAGAGGCAAGGACGTAGGCTGGTGCGCCGAACCTTATAAAAATCCCGATTTCAATCTCTCTAACCTTCAAACTCTTTATCTTTACATTTGATTAATTATTAGCTTATCCACATAAGATCAAGAAAATATATATTGCAAGCTTTAAAGAAGAATGTATTGAAAGAAATTTTTAAATATCCAACTCACCCCCCTCTTGGAATCACATTACACTCACAGCCTTTTGATACAATCTTGATCACACAATGTCACCCCTCTGTACAATTTCTCGTATCAGTTGATATTTACGCAGAATGTGCTTTCCTTTCTTATGGACTCTTGGCTTCTTCGAGTTTTCAGCCGCTTCGCTATTGTCACAATAAAGTGTAGCCGACTGAAATGAAGGCACCATATCTAGATCTAATAGGAAGTTCCTGAGTCAAACAGCCTCTTTGATTGCTTTAGAAGCTGCGACATACTCGGCCTCCATTGTGAAATTAGCAATGTAGGACCACTTGTTACTCCTCCAACTTATAACTCCACCTCCTAAGGTCAACACATATCTTGGGTAGACTTACAAGAATCTTTGTCTGACAGAAATTTCGAGTCTGAGTACCCTAAAGGTACTAGACTGTCTATTTGGTAAACCAACATATAATCCTTAATCCTTTTCAGGTACTTAATTATATTTTTTACCGTAATCTAATACTCTTATCCTGGGTAAGACTAATATTTGCTAACTATGCCAACAACAACAAAAATTTCGGGTCAAGTACAAATCATAGCATACATTAGGCTACCTACTGTCGAAGCATAAGAAATCGCCTTCATCTTCTCTATCTCATCAAGTGTCTTAGGATACTAATCATTGAGTAGAGTGTTTCCATGCCTAAAAGGGAGAATCCCTTTCTTGGAATCCCATATGTTAAAACGAGTAAGGATATCATCGATATACTTTGCTTATGATAAACCTAATTTTCTTTGTTTTTCATCTTGCAAAAACTTTATGCTAAGGATGTGAATGGTATTAGGGTTGGTATACTAAAAATCAGACTTTTAGTATTCAATTTCACTTTAATAAAATTAATTTTTCATTTTATAAAAATTTTTATGAGCAATGTATGTGTATCATTTCTTTAATATTATACATTTTTTATATTTTTTCAATGTATGTTATGCATGGATATCCAATATTCTGTACAGTATTTAATCTGGTGTGTAGGTACGACTTGCACACAAAAGATCAGATTTTAGGTTTTTGTATAATATAAGTTTTATATTCATAGTTTAAATGAAAATGAACATACCATCGGTACGACTATAGTATAGAGATTTAGTAGGTCTGTTTTAGTTACGAAAAACAGATAATAGCATCGTCTATTGTTCCGAATTTCTGTACTAGTACACTTTGTGTGTATTAAACGGGACACACTGGGATAATTAATTTTATACTAACTATTTAAATTAATTCGCACACCAAGGTTATTATGAACATTGCTTATGCACTTAATCTTGAAATAATTATTGATTTGTGTATATTTAATATTCGTTATTTAGATTCATTAGATGATAAGATCTTAGATGAGTCTATATTTCTAATGAGTTGGATAGTGGTATTATTTATATGATGAATATTAATTATTAACAGAATCCACGTCCTAAAAGATCAAGACTAATGATAACCCTTTTAGAAAGCTTATAAGTTTTGACCGGGCCAAATCTTGCATGTGAATTTGATTATTCAGCGGTCAAATAAGTTAAACAGAAGAGTTTAAAAAATTACAAGAAACTGATTAAATTAAATTATCAATAATTAAATTTAATTTACGGGTATTGAGAATCTTAACATGGAAAGAAATGATAAGCATTTAATAACAAGAGTTCAATGCAAATTATAGTTCTTTAGTGGTGTGAACTGTAATTCAGTGTTTTATGAAAATTGCTAAAATCGCTGTTAGTTTTTCATAATTACAGATACCGCTATGAGGTTTGCTTAATTGTAAAAATCGCTAATACGTGTCTATATTCTACTGGAAGTGTTACTCATAATTACACCTTAGGTCCTTACAGCCCTATAAATATGCGGGTAAGCTGAACCAGTTTTATAACTTATCTTCAAGACTAAAGTTGTCCAGGTTCTACCGGTAAGAATTTTTGATAGATTGTAACCCACAATACATTCAAGAATCGCATAAGAAAATACAGTAGAAGGTCTGACGGGAGTTTCAACTCGAAATCAAACTTGTTGTTGAAGATTTAATCGTTAAAAGGTATTCTTCTAAATTAACTGTGGTTGCACGGGTTTTGATCGATCGTTATCAAAAGTTTTTTCTTGAGCTCGGCGTTTACCTGTCCAGTCAATTTTTTTAGATGATCGTTTACAAAAACATAGATTTTGGCAGTCTTACCTCCAACAATTGGTATCAGAACTGTTTTATTTTTTATTTTTGATTATCGGGGCTGGATAGTTTTAGAACAATTGCTAATTTTTTTTCTCAAGCATTTTAATCTTGGTTTTATGATCGTCATTTATTTTTTATATTCATTTGAATGGTGTGAATGATCATTATTTTTTTAATCACAGGGGTTGATCATGGTAGATCAAATGTGAGCTTTCAAGATATAGGATCGATGTAATAACTAATTTTTATTTTTAAAATATCTATTTAGATTATTTAAGAACGTGTTGAACATATCCAAGAAGACGAAGAACGGCGGCGGCACCGGTAGTGGCACCGGTGGTGATTCAGAATTTTTCAGACCACTGATCACGGTAAGTTTTTAATGGTTTTAAATAGTTTTTTATGGTGAGTTTCATGCGGTATTTATGTATAAAAATAACATGAAAAATAAGTCAAAAACAACCAGAAAAAATCACCAAAACAGCCCACCACTGGCGGCTTCGCCGGTGGCAATTCGGCAGCGATTTTGATGATTTTCAGACAATTTTTAGACTATTTTTTGAGCATTTTTTAAAACATAAAATAGCAGCAAAACATATCTCAAAATTATTTCAAAACTAGGAAAAAACATTAGGCCAAAAAGTGATTTAAAATAGGCGGCAAAAGAGGCAGTTTTCGGTAGGCGGCGGCGACACTGTTCGGGAGCTATTTTGGGGCCTTTTTCAGAATGTTTGTGGGACGTTCTTTGAAACAACGTATGACTTAATATTTGAGCTATTTTTACAGAAAAAATTAGCAACAAAGAAGTACCGAAAAAATCCAAATGGGCGGCGGTGCACAAGGGGCAGTGGTAGCAGCTCCAGGCTGTATTTTGACAGTTTTCTAGGCTATTTTTTAGCAATTTTTTAACAAAAATTTGTTATATTTCGAGAGCTTTTCATCGATATAAAGAACGTTAAAAACGGAGTTCGAATGAGGTCAGAACGGCCTTGGAAAGTTGGCAGCGTAGTGCTGTGGCGGGCAACAGTGTTTTTTGAGCTTCAGGCCATTTTTTGGCCATTTTCCATGCTGTTTTTGAGTAAATTTTTTAACAGAAAAATTTCATATTTCGAGAGCTTTCCAACAGTATAAATCTTTTCGAAAACGGAGTTCGGATAAGGCAGCAAAAGTCACCTGAAGGTGGCGGCAAGGTGGTTTGAATTAATTACATAAAAAAATATTTAATCAAAATAATTTTTTTTAAAATATGAAATAAAAACTAAAATAAATAAATACCTTTAATCGCTACCTTAGCTGAAAAGCTGAAGAAAAAATTATGCATTTATTAAATTTTATTTATTACGCATTTAAACACGAAAAGATGATTTGATAAAGCAAAATATTTAAAATTGCGTAATTTTCAAAATTAATAAATTTATTTTAATTAAATAAATTTTTATAATTCTCAAAAATATTTTAAAAATCTGAGTGGAAGAGAAAATTTATTCACAGATAAATCCCGCGGTCTCTGTTACCAGTTTGTAGGCGATATAATTAAACCCTGCGTGTTGGCAGTAAGGCCTTTCTCCCCATTAGACAGATTAATTGCGGTATCACAAGTACAAATCTCCTTTAGGGATAATTCTAATTGTTAGTGTAGATCACTTCTCTAACTGAATAGTTCATTGCGAAGCGATTGATTTGAGATTAGGCAATGGTTAACACTTAACTGTATATAATATTATCTTCTTCATCTAAGTCACTACTATTATATATTAGACCGAAACTATATCAGCTATTTAATTTTACATGCCAGAGTTAGTTGCCTCTTATGAAGGATAGTAAATGTCCTCCCAACGAGACATGTTATTCTCAAGTTTCCAGGTAACTAGCAAATTAATTTTAAAATGGTAGAGGGAACCAAATTAAAATAAATTTAAAATTTTACTCATTATAATTAATAATTTTTTAATTATATGATTTCCAAGATTAAAATAATTTTTAACTCACTCGTTTCAATACTCAAAGAAAACAAACTAACGGGACCGAATTTTATTGACTAAAAATGTAACATGGATATATCTTTAACTACCAATGGTATTTCTTTAATACTAGAAAATGTGTTTATTTTTTAGAAATGTTCTTTCTCGGGGTCGAAAGACATGAAGAAGAAAAAGGTTCAAAAACAGGAAGACACGATTTTCAGGGTAGTTGTGGGCCACGGACTGCTGTGAAAAATTCAAAACACAGATGTTTTCACTGTAACTTGACACTGCACTAGAAAAGGTTATGTCCAGTATTTCTCAGAAGGCAAAACAAACAGGTTAATTTATGTTCACTGGTTGTGAAAACATGTTTAGCGGTGTTATCTACCGGTACCTGGTGTATAGATACGAGAGCGACTAATCATGTCTGTAATTCATTGTAGAGGTTCTAGGAAACCCAATAACTTAATAATGGAAAGATTTACCTGTATATGGGCAATAATGCAAAGATAACAGTTATAGTAGTGGGAGATGTCACTCCCAGATTTGTTAAAGATCGAGTTTTAATATTGGGAGATTGTCTTTATGTACCTTCTATTAGAAGAAACTTAGTTTCTGTTTCTAGATTGGTTAAACAAAGATATTTTGTTTATTTTAATAACTATGTGGTTATTAAGGACAGTAAACGGGTTATCCGTTCTGGTACATTGTGAATGATCTTTATGTTATTACTCCAATCTCTCTTACACTGCAACTAACTAAAATAAATAACACATCTAATTTATTATATAAGAGAAAGTTTCATTCTTTAATGAACCAAATATTTTTTTGGCACTTACGCTTGGGTCATATTAATCTAAAAAGAATAAACAAAATGGTAGAGATGGACATTTGAGTTCATCGAAAGTGGAGACACTTCCAATTTGTGAATCTTGCTTAGAGGGTAAGATGACCAAGTGGTCCTTTTCGGCCAAAGACAATAGAGCTAAAGAACCGTTGGAGCTGATTCATTCTAATGTGTACGGTCCTATGACAATCCAAATTAGAGGTGGCTTTGAGTACTTTGTCAGTTTTATTGATGACTACTCAAGGTATAGATATATTTACTTGATGCACCATAAATTTGAATGCTTTGAGAAATTCAAAGAATTCAAGGCGGAGGCGAAGAAGCGTATGAGTAAAAGTATCAAATTACTACGATCTAACCGTGGTGAAAAATACATATTTAGAGGGTTTAATGACTACTTGTCATCAGAGGGGATACTCCCAGTTGACTACACTTGGCACTCCGCAGTAGAATGATGTAGCAGAAAAAAATAATAGGACTCTTATGGAGATGGTAAGGTCCATGGTGAGTTATTCATGTTTACCCTATTCATTTTGGAGACTCACTATAGAGACAGCGGCTCATATTCTGAACTCTTCTAAGTTAGTACCTTCTACTCCCATAGAATTGTGGACTGGGTGTAAGCCTAGTTTGAAACACATTCGAATTTGGGGGTGTCCAGCACATGTACTGAAAGGGAATGCGGGTAAGTTAAAATCGAGAAGAGAAGTCTATTTCTTTGTGGGGTTTTCCAAGGGAACAAATGGTGGACTATTTTATAATCATAAGGATCAGAAGGTCATTCTTAGCACCAATGCCAAACTCTTGAAATATGATTATACTATGGACCACATGCCGAAAAGCACTATTATTCTGGAAGAACTAAGAGAAAATACCAGTAGAACGGAAGAAGAACCATAAGTTACTGATATTTTATTACCTCATCGTAGTGGAAGGATTATCGAGACAGGTGCAAATCAAAAATAGGGTGCTGATGCACAAGGTTTAGATTCTGCACAACGTGTTACTACTAGTATACCAACACAAGTTGTGCCTCGTCGTAGTGGGAGGGTTGTTTATCAACCTGATCGGTATATGCTCTTTGGAGGGACTTTTGACAAGATCCTGGTAGAACTAGAAATCGAGATCTGTAACTACAATGAAACACTTCAAGATAAAGATGCAGATCTTGGGTAAAAGGCTATGAATTCATAAATGAAATCTATGTATTCCAATCAGATCTAGAAACTTGTAAAACCACCTAAAGAGATAAAACCCATTGGATGCAAGTGGATCTACAAGAGAAAGAGAGGAGCAGACGGGAAGGCTGAAACATTCAAAACTAGACTTGTTGCAAAAGGGTTCATTCAGAAAGAAGGAATCGATTATAAGAAAACCTTTTCGCCGGTAGCCATGTTTAAGTCTATCTGAATTCTCTTATATATTGCTACTCATTTCGATTATGAAATCTAGCAAATAAATGTCGAGATAGCTTTTCTTAACATAAATCTCGACAAGTGTATCTATATGATACAACCAGACGAATTCATTACGAAGGTGGTTTCTTATGCTTTGGCAGTAGGAAGCCTCATATATGTTATGCTTTGCACTAGACCCAACATCTACTTTACCGTTGGCATAGTTAGTAGATATCAGTCTAACCCAGACAAGAGCATTGGACTGTGGTAAAAAATATAATCAAGTAACTGAAAAGGACTATGAATTATATGTTAGTTTACCAGGAAAACAGCCTAGTATCTTTGGGATACACAAACTCAGATTTTCAGTCTGACAAGGATTCTTGTAAGTCTACCCCGGGATATGTGTTGATCTTGGGAGATGAAGCTATAAGTTGGAGGAGTAACAAGAAGTCCTACATTGCTGATTCCACCATGGAGGCCAAGTATGTGGTAGTTTCTAAAGCAGTCAAGGAGGTTGTTTGGCTAAAAAACGTCCTGTTTGATCTAGATGTGGTACCTTCAGTTCAATTGACTATTATACTTTATTGTAATAACAGCGGAGCGGTTGCAAACTCGAAGGAACCAAGAATTCACAAGAAAGAAAAACACATCGAGCGTAGGTATCACCAGATATGAGAAATCGTACAGAAGGGTGATGATGCTGTGACCTAGATTGTATCAGGAAATAACCTTGCAGATCCTTTTACAAAGAGCTTACCTGCTAAGAATTTTGGTAGCCGTGTAGAGGGCATGAGAGTCAGATGTATGACAGCATGATTTTGAGTATAAGTAGAAAATTGTTAGAGTTTGTATACTGAAAATCATGTTTTAGTATTTAAATTTATTTTAATAAAATTAATTTTCTATTTTATGAGAATCTTTATGAGCAATATATGTGTATTATTTTTTTAATATTATGCATGAATATTTAATATTCTGTACAGTATTTAATATGGTGTATAGAGTACAACTTGCACATAGAAGATCAAATTTTAGGTTCTTGCAGAATATAAATTTTATATTCACAGCTTAGATGAAAATGAGCATACTATCAGTACGACTGTAGTACAGAGCTTTAGTAAGGCTATCTTAGTTACAAATAATAGATAATAATGTCGTCTATTATTCCGATTCTCTGTACTAGTACACTTTGAGTGTATTGAACGGAACACATTGGGGTAATTAATTTTATACTGACTATATAAATTAATTCATATTCCGAGGTTATTATGAAGAATTCTTATGCTTTTAATTCTAAAATAATTATTGATTTGCGTATATTTAATACTCCTTAAAATAATTAATTCATTAGATGATGAGATTTTATATGGGTCTATATTCCCGATGAGTTGGAAAGCGGTATTATTTATATGGTGAATATTAATTATTGACGAAATCCACATCCCGAAACATCGGGGTTGACGATACAGATTCTAATTTCTTCTTTCCTGCTCGGTCTATAGTGATCTCCTCGGCCCTGGTAAGTTGCCTCTTTTTTGCCATAGAAGCGCATTTAAGCTTGGCCCACTTTGGATGGCCTGAGAATAAGGTTGAGAATCCGACCCATTATGGATTCGGCCACCATCATTTTCCCCTATCTCACATACTTTGCCACTTTGTGTGGCAAAACATGAGAGCTGCTCAGCTTCTAACCCTTTGTTCTTAGGCTTGGCACCTAGCTAAAGATGCTGGATTGTTAGATGCTCGATTATTTGGGCTATTTGTTTATTTAATGTTGGACGGCTTGGTTCTTTTAATGATAGGTAGGTAATGTAGTCATCGGGAGTCATTTTGCTGTCTTGTCAAGCCACGTGGCTTGTGCTGGTTGGATGGAACTCGGCATTCACGTAGTTCTCAAGGCACTTGCACAGTCCTTTTCATCCGCCTAAAGTGGTTGTTTGGGTACTTTTGCTCCTTTCCATTCTTCTTTTATAAAAAGAGCTTTTGGGATTTTACTATCCCATTTTCAACAAATTCTCTGACTTATCAAAGCATTGTAGCATTGAACTTATTGTCGCTTTTCTTTTCGTGTCAATGGACCATTCCACTATTGCCCTCCATTGTCATTTGTTGCCATTGTTGTTTGTGTCATCCATTGTGACTTTTAGTCACTTCCCTCTAAGTTTTCGATACCTTTAATTCTTGTTCTTTTGCTTCTCTATCTTCCAAGATTTTTCTTAGGAGCTTGGTTCACGGGTCCTCCGTATTCTAGGATTGGCATTAGGATTTCTTGGTTTGCCTTCCCCTTTTACTTTCTTTCGATTGTTGCCTGATTCTAAGCTTCTTTTTGCCTTTGTCACCATCGATCTCTTGTTGTTCTTGGGTTTGAGACCTATCCCGTGTTCGTCGTCTGCTAACCACTTAGTGTTGCTTGACTAGGACCGAGATATCAACCATGGGAAAATTCACTAAGTTAGTTGCTGAGCACTCATCTTTGGCCTCCTTTATAACATTCTTTCCCCGATCACGATTAGGTTCTACGATGACACCAAGGACACCATCTTGGCTATCGGGACGAGAATGCATTTTTTATAGTCTCGATGGTTGAGGGTGTAGTTCGCATTCTTTGGACCCATTTCTTCAAAAGATGCTCGACTAGTGTCAATCAAGTATTTCAGAATCGTTATGGGGGTAGTCAAGATCAACCATCGATTTAGCTTGAATCTTGGCATTCCTGAGATCTTCTATTGTTATACTCTCGATCACTACTGGGAGCATGGAGGGTGGTATCTTCTTTTGATCGATAAAAGGGAGATCACAACTAGGAGCATGGGGGGTGATATCCACCACAGGTGTTCAAACTGCGCTTGGCCCATGACCTTCCTAGTTGGATAAGCATGCCAATGATTTTATTCTGATAGGTGGTGAATTTCAATTTTTTTTCGAACACATTTGGTTGCACGACTGATCTTTCCATAGGGTGCCCAGTAGCCCAAGTTTGTTCTTCCTAGTGTTATTTCTCATTTTTCCTTTTTTTTAGTCAAGTATACTCTTTATTGGCATTATGCATCATATGTTCTAATGAAGGATTAATATGTTAATAAATTGAAAAACTTCAAAGCTTTGGATGAACATACTAAATGTTCAATGGAATAATCCGATAATTTTTAATCCTTTTATTGAGAATGTAGAGCTGAAGGTAGGAGATGGAAAAAGCTTATCCTTTTGGGAGGATGAATGGTTTGGGAATAATACTATGAAGGAATGATTTTCAAGACAGTTTGCATTTGATGCAAACAATTTTGATTGCCTGTAAGCCAAAGTAGAAGAAGCAATGATGGGAGGTGGAATATCCAATTTAGCATACATTTGTTTGTTTGAGAAGAGGAGAAGTTGAGGGAATTAGAAAATTATCGACAAAGTGCTCTAGATCTGATTGTTGATAAAATTGACTCTTTGGCATGGAAAGCTCAGTCTTCTGGACAGTTCTCGGTTAGCATTGTACAAACTAATTAAAAAAGGTGCTAGCCTCATTATTAAAGTTTTGGATATTTTATGGAGAAATATAGCCTCTCTAAGGGTACAAGTTTTTGGCTGGCTTACATGTCTAGGGAGGTTGAAATCAGCAGAGTTTATGCTGCAAATTGGTGTGAGTAATAATATTAATTCAACAAAATGTAAATTATGTGGCTTTTATGTGGAATCTTCTAATCGTGTTTTATTGCATTACGTATGAAAAAATTGGGAGGCTTGTCTATAATGGTGGGGGAATCAATGGGTTATACCCTCATCAGTATAGAATCTTTTTGAATGTTGGCAAGGGTGAAAATACAAAAGGATATTCAAAATTATATGGGGAGTAATGCCACTTTCATTTTATGAACAATTGGGAAAGTGAGAAATGAACTCTTATTTGAAGGAAATGAACCGAAGAGGGTTGAAGCTATTGAGAGGATCAAATTTAGAAATGCTAATTGGGTATTATTAAGGGAAGGGTCAGGTACATATTATGTTAATGATATAGTTTTTAGGCTTCAAAGTATCAAGAAGGGGAATTAAGGGTGAATTTTGCAACTTGTGAGTGGTTTTTGCAATTATTTGTTGTTGCTATGCATTTATTTTTTGTTTTCTTCTTGAAGTTGCCATCTTTGTTGCTTAAGAAAAATTGGTTCTTTGTTGCTATTAGTTTAACTTCTACACTAAAGATAATAGTTTGCTTCGTTTTTTGTATTTTATCTATTATTAATAAACTTTATTTTTTGCTGATCAATTTCTAATAAAGGACTCTTCCATTTGTCAGATGTTGACCTTGATGTTCGACAAAAGGGCAAACAACCATCATTCTTGTCAAGCGAGCATTGGCCATCATGAAATGATGTTCGACCTCTGAGTTGCTACATTACATGCCAAGCTACATGCATACTCTTAGGGACTGCCAAACACCCTCCACTATCATAGGAGAGATTCTAACCAATCGAGCCCCTTCGAGTGTCCAAGGTGAATCCTAAGACCAAGCCGAACCATCCACCATATTACAAGTGATGACAAACTTCAATTTTCGAGATGTAGCCGTTGGAGCCCCTACTTCAATTGTGGCCTCTTCATCTGCTAGTACCACCATTAAGTTAGACGACTCAAAAAATCACTATTGTGTCCCTCTGTTCCAACTATCTCCATTGCTGCTCCACAAATGACGCCTCCACCCATTGCTGAGGAGAATCCTCCTCCTGTTGAGCCCTCTACTGAGCTGGCCTTGAAAATAAGTTAAGGAGGGCAAATGATGAGTATGATGAGGCAGAATGGAACCTAAGGTTCAAGATTGGTGATTGACCTTTAACAACAATTGATTCTTTGCCATGGAGCCCTTGGTGGCTCCAAAGTTAGCTAAGGCCCTTCCTTTACCATGGGACATGGCCGACCATGTTGCACTTGCTGAAACACATTTGATCATTCTTATGATTTAACACATTTTGAAGTCAAACTGGATAGATTCCCTTTTGTATATATATTATAAATAGACGGATGCTCCCCCTCAAAAGAACTTTATTTAATTCTAAGTGTGTTTTCATTAGCAACTTTCACACTAATACGAAAAATAAACAAAATGCATATAGGTAGCCCTTCCCTCCAGCAAATGAGTATAGTAACTTGCCCTTTCCTCCAACAGTGAATGATATATTAGATGGAACTTATTATAGACATCAACATCAATACAGAGATCTTACCACCATGGTCAATCAAAAGATGTTCCTTATGAATATTCAAGAAAGTTTTATAGAAATGGTTTGAAGACAACTATGAAGATCCTTCATTTAAAAAAACATGTAGTGTCAAAACTTATATTCTTTTCAACCGCTTAAGAATCAAAACCATCAAATCGAATATCCTTTTTGGTTTACTTCATAAAAATTTATCTTTCTTGAGTTAATGGAGTCTAGAGAATTGAAAACCAAATTTTAAAAAAAATAAAAAATAAACAGTATTCTAAGATATAGATTCCAATTGGTTTCCTAAGAAATCCATATTAGAGTGCTATTGAGAGTTTTGTCAGCAAGTCAATTTTTTGGTTTTCAGTGTCAATGCGTTCGAGAGGTGATGTTTTCTTCAACTAGCTAACGAATAAAATGATGCCTAATATCTATATTTTTAGTCCTTGAGTGCTTAGCATGATTTTTTAAAATATTTATAGCACTTACCACAGTAAATAGTGATAGACTCCTAACTAAAATTGTAATCAGATAACATTTGTTTCATCCACAAAAGTTGAGTGCAACAACTACCAGCAGCAATATATTCAACTTCTTTTGTTGACAGATATATCGCATTTTGTTTCTTACTATGCTACGACACTAAGTTATTTCTAATATAAAAACAACCTCCCGATGTGCTTTTTCTCTCATCGGCATATCCAACCCAATCGGCATAAGATAATCTTGCAATATTAGAGTAAGTATCCTTTGAAAACCAAATTCAAAAATCAAGAGTAGAATTTAGATATCGGAAGACTATTTTGATGGTAGTTAACTGCAACTCTTTAGGATTTAATTGATATCTATTATAGATACCAACATTGAATGCAATATCAAGTCTACCAACTGTAAGGAATAGTAGACTTTCAATCATACTACGAAACATGATTTGATCGACACTTTGACCCTTTTCATCCTTTGGCAATTTGACAGATGTGCTCATAGGAGTTTGAACATGTTTAGTATATTCTAACTTAAACCGTTTAACTAAGCCTCGTACGTATTTAGACTGTGAGAAACAAAAATCTATTGTCTAATTGTTTGATTTGAAGGCCTAAAAATAGTTAAATTCACCTACCGTACTCATATCAAATTCTTTATGCATACATTTTGAAAATGTAAGAACTAGAGAGTCACAGGTAGATCCAATTACTATGCCATCAGCATAGATTTGTACAAGTAGAATATCTCTCTTTTCTATTTTTATGAACAATGTTTTATCTACACTTTCTTTGACAAAACTATTGTTAACCAAGAAAGTGGTTAACCTTTCATACCATGCTCAATGGGCTTGTTTTAGCCCATATAAAGCACTCTTGAGCTTATATTCATGATCATGGTGATGTTGATCCTTAAAACTTTTAGGTTATTCAACAAATACTTCTTCCTTCAACAGTCCTTTGAAAAATGCACTCTTGACATTCATCTGATGGAATTTAAATTTCAAATGATGGGCTATAGCAAGTAGACTATAAATAGACTCCAACCTATCCACAGGAGAAGAATTTTCATCAAAGTCTATTATTTCTACTTAAGTATAGTTTTGTGCCACTAACCTAGCCTTGTTTCTTATTATGGTGCTCATTTCATTATATTTATTTTTAAATATCCATTTGGTACTAATTACATTTGTATTTTTAAGCCTAGGACTAATATCCAAACATCATTTTTGATAAATTGTTCAAGTTCATCATGTATAGCATTCAACTACAATTGTCTCCGAGCCATCATTAGTTCTGTCACTTCTTCGATGACTTGATCAATTAAATGATTCAAGTTGACTCTTGATGAAGGTTTCAAAGTCACATGCGCATTTGGAGCAGAAGCATTGTCTGTGCTTGACTCAATTGTTACTTTTGGAGGTATAGGCTGACCTGTTTCTTCTAGAATTAATGAGCTAGATGAATCTTGTCCAAGTATCTGCATCTTTTCAAAATTTTCTATATCATCAACAACAACATTAATAGATTCCATAAAAGGAAAACTATGCAAATTATATGCTCTATATGCTTTATTGTAAGTAGAATAACCCAAAAATATTCTATCATCACTTCTGGAGTTAAATTTAACCAATTGCTCACAATCTTTTAGGATGTAACATTTTCTTTCAAAAGTTCTAAAATATTTGACATTTGGGTTTTTTATCTTTCCACAGTTCATAAGCAGTCTGTTTTGTGCCTGGCCGTATATACACGGTTTATAACATAACAAATAGTATTTACGACCTCAGTTCAAAAGCTGAGAGGAATATGTTTACCATAAAACATAACCCTAGCCATCTTTTGTACTACTTTAATTTTTTGCTCAACAACACTTTTTTGCTATAGTGTCTTTGGAGCTAAAAATTCATGTTGTATCCGAAATTCATCAAAAAAATTAGTGAATTAAGAATTTTCAAATTCTCTTCTATGGTCTAATGTGATTCTTGTGATATGTTGATTCTTTCGTTCTTGATCATTATTTAATTTCAAACACAAGGTTTGAAATACAAAAAATGTGTTAGATCTTTTTTTGAGAAAATTTACCTAGGTAAACTTAGAAAAATCATCCACTACAAGAAAAATATATCTCGTACCTCCCAAACTCTCTATTTTAGTAGGGCATATCGGATCCATGTGCAACAATTGAAGAGGATGTTGAGTAGTAAGTTGATTTAATTTTTTATGGGGGATAATTTTTAATGTGAAAAATCCTAACTTGAGTAAAAACTATGAGACTAATCTTAGTCTAGGTAATCTAGCACTAATAACCGAACATATACAAGATATACACTTATAGATTTTAAAAAAAGTTGCTGTTATGGTGATGAACAATGCAAGAGTGAGGAAGATTAAGAAGGGAAAAGGTATTGGAGAGGGTGTTGGCAATGGTATGTTCCTAGGCCCTAGAGGAGACACAATAGAGCTTCAAGAGCTAAGCTCTCAGCATAAGTTAGCTATGATTTTCATTGATCATATCCCGAATCAAGTGCATCCAGAGTGGTTACGAAGGATATTCAGTCAATGTGGGTGTGTAGCCAATGTCTTTATCCCAAAGAAGATGAGACAACTTAGCAACTCAAAGTTTGGTTTTATGAGATTCTAGGACCATAGAGACGCATCAAAAGCCATCATTAACTATAATGGGGTGTGGTTCTTAAATAAGAAATTGGTGGTTTCCAAAGCAAGGAAGAGGATAAGCTGGGGAAAAGGTCGTGCTCCACGGAGACCCACTTCTATGAGTTAACGCGACAGTATGGGACCATGCCACACATCTACGTTGATATCCCAGAGAGATAACACAAGAAATAGGTTGGCGGCGATTGAGGCTAAAGAGGTAGACGTGGGATGGGTTAAATGTTGTGCTATGTGAATTGTTAGAAATCAAAAGAACATAGCTATGATCCAAGAAGCCATCATAGCTGATGGGATGCTCTAGATTAGTATCAAACTGATGAGTGAACCCAAAGTGCTCCTTTAGTTCATGGACCCTGAGGAGAAAAAATCCTTCCTTGAGGATGCTAGAGGTTGGTTGGGTCACTTGTCTGAAGTCGTACATGAATGGTGCTATAGAGTAACAAACTTAACAAGGAGAGTGTGGATATATGTTGAAGGTGTCCCTCTTCGTGCATGGAATAGAGATACCTTCGAAAGGATTGAGGTCATATGGGGTGATGTAATAGGGGTTGACAATACGACTAGTAGGAGGCTAGATATCGAGGTTAGAAGAATCCTAATTTCTACCGATGAGAAAGATTCCATAAATGAGAAATGTGTTCTCAAGATATGAGATTTCAGCTATCCCATTTGATTGAACAGGGCTTCCAAAAATAGTATGTATGGGGAGTTCATGCAGGTGGTGTTAAGGGTTCTCTCCCTAACCATCATGGAGTTGTGCCTTCTGATTCATATCAGTCTGTGAGTGTTCAGAGTGATGAGGAAGGAGATAACCAAGCTCATAAAGATATGCGAGAGACGAACTCATGTGATTATTCCTCTACAGCTAAGGAGGAGAAGGCTTACAAGGATGTAGACTTAGTTTGTATGATTCATGAGTCTGCATTAGCAGCAAAAGTCGAGAATTTAAAAAGGTACGCTAATGAGGTGAAACATTCAGTAGGACCACAGAAAGAGACTGTAGAGAGTCTAAACGGGGAGGCTCTTAAAAAAAAGGTCAACATAAGGAAGTGGGTTGTATTATTGAGAAGGGTAGCCATGGAGGAGAGCAGTTGAGAGAGGTGGAGAACCCTGAAACTGAGTTAGCCAAAAATAAGGCTGTTGCTGAGGAAAGGAAGTTTTACGAGAATGGCTCCAACTTCTCGAATCTAGCAATAAAGGGGCTCCTCTAGATATCCAAAAAAGGAGGGAGGTGTAAAAAGAAGAAGCTGATACGGGAATTAAGTTTCCATAGAGTCAAGAATTGTCAGCTTATGGGCAAGAAGACCAAAGGAAAAAGCATGATCAATAGCTAACAAACTCAATAAATCCAAGAACAATATTCCCTCTCGACCCAGAACTTTGTGAATAGGACCAATATCATTAGAAAGGAAGTTGAGCGAGTATTGGAAATAGGGAAGCTCATGGGTTTGAATTTTGAAGGCAATAAGGAGAAAATTCTATCCACAGTTATGGCCATAGAAGAAGCTGACCTGACATTGAAGGAGGGTTGGGGTAATAACCAGTAACCTTAAAGGAGGGGTGCCTTTCTTCTTGTCTTTGTGGACGGCTAAGCAATGTGGGTTGAGGTGAACACTCAGGGAAGGTAATAGATACATATTTAGGAATTCTAAGATAGATGTATGCTATTTTGGTTGCGATTGTGCGAGTAGGGTGTTCGATAAATAATCTGAAAAAAACAGGAGAATGCTTGGTGTTTTGGTAGTTTGTTGAATACTCGGTGTTTTGTTGGCTTTACTGGGTTCTTAGTGTTTTGTTGGTTGTGGTTGTCTGAGAGGGGTGTTTGATGAATTATCTTAAAGAAGATGAGGGTGCCTGGTGTTCTATTGGTTCTACTGATGTTTGGGTGGTGTTCTATTGGTTTTGCTGAGTGCTGAGTTGCTACACTACTAGCTCTGCTGATGTAATATTGAGGTAATTTTGCTGAGTTTTAGGTTGGTTTTATGGGTTCGAGAGCAGCTCAAATAGCAAAAGGTTTAGGGTGATTGTAAGTATTACTGGTGAGTGGTCTAATGTGCTTATGAGTATTGCAGGTGCTCCTTCTAATTGCTGCTAATTATAATGCTTCCGTGTCAAAAGGAGTAGACTCCTTGTTTAATTTTATAGTACCTTATGAAGTGAATAACAAGAGTTGTAATTCTAATAGAGGTTGATTTTGTTTTAGAGATGGGTCATGTTGGATAGCTTAGATCCTTTAGAGTCCAATGTGCCCTAATTACACGATCAGTTCTAAGCTTTCGAGAGCTCATCTTTGGAGAAGGATGTGATGGAAAGGAAATTGAACATAGGACATGGTTGGTACTTGGAAATTGAGCTTGTCTTAGAGGCATCAGGGGTTGGAGGTGCAAAGATGTTACTAGTCAATGAAGGACTAGTGCTTTGGTTTTTATTAATTGTTTTTAGTTTTGGTAGGAAAGATAGAGCCCCCTCCAAGTTGTAGGCGGTAGGCTTCTCACTTACTAGATTTCTAGGTATCTCTTTCTTGCGATTAACTGTTGTTGATTGTACACTTGTTTGGGTATGGGCTTGCCTTCTTTTGAAGGCGAATTGCTTGGGTTGTGGAATAAATAAATTCTTTTTTTTTGATAAAACAAATACACTTACAGACTTTGATCGAATTGTTAATCGAGACATCCTATGTTTGCTTGCTGAATTCTCATTCATTGTTCTTTATTTGATCACCGCTGTAACGAATTCTCAAAATTTCACATCGACAGAATCCTCCATTGGTAATGTTAGAAATCTTTATAAGACGTTTAATGATCTTGAAAGATGAGCTCTAGTATCACTTGAAAATATTTGAAACTACATGATATTACATAGGCTCTAATTTTATGTATTCTCAATACTGATTTTGAGTTAAGCATTAGCCTATATTTTCTGGCGTAAACATTCGGCAGTACGAGTTTCAGAAAAACTCAAACTGCCAAGAGCTCACTCGAGCAGTGTCACACCCCCTTTCTACGGACAAAAATCGATGGGACTTACACAATCGAAAGAGTATTTATACTAGTTTATTATTATTTATTTCTATAATAAGTTTTCAAATACTGGATTATTCTAAGAAGCTAAATAGCTGGGTCGAAAATCTAGATTTGATATGTGTCTTATTTTTATTGATTTACAAGGTACGGGTTATTATAAACAGACTCTCCACCGCTTAAGTGGTCGGATGACAAATTGTATTCTTCTTGTACTACACTTGCTCAAACTTACTTCAATCATCTATACTTCAAGTTTCAGGTCATGTACTTCAATTTTCATGTCTCTTTAGTCTTTTAATATGATAATGCTTCTAATTTAAAACTCTTAATGATATTAAACTCATAATTCCTATAGCAATTTTATTTAACACAAAAACCTATGTTAATCCAACCACCATGACTCCTAATTTAACTAGGAGTTTACAAGACTCCAAAGACGTTTAGTACCAGAATTGCCCAATTTAAAATTATATATATAATTCTTAATATTTTCATGGCATTTTTTAAAAAATTTTTTAAAAAAAATACAATTTTCATTGAAAATTGATAATTTATTCCAATCAACAATTGAATCCAAAATAATATTTAAAGTGAAAGACCACCAACTGTATCCTTTTTCAAGAGGCTTGGATTTAGTGGATGGTTGTGAGGTAAAACAACTGCAATTAAAGAAATCATCTGCTCAGCTAGAGAGGCGATTGACTCTTACATTCACGACATTTTTTCTTTTGCTCGAGCATCCTGTGCGACTTCATCTTACTTATTCATATCTTTAACAACAACATATCGATCATCACAAATTCTCTATCGTGCCTTAATGTGGAATCAAAAGCAAACTCTGATACTAACTAATGTAGGAAAGCTCGTCGATTATAAGAATACCAACATCGAAATCTACAAATTTGCTTAAATTAAATATACTTTCTCCAAAAACAAACACAACATAGAGAAGACTCAAAATTTCTTTAATCTCAATAATAAATTTTCCTAACCTAAGGCTCTTACAACTTATTTATACTAGTAAAATTATAAGTTAAGGAGTTAACCTATTAAGAAAATACAAAAAAGTGCCAAAAAAGACTGTACAGAAAAGAATTTTTTTAAATAAAGTTATTACTAAAAATAAATTTTTTTAAAATGTGGTCTGCATCACTGCGGGAGGGAGATAACGATTTAGAAAGTTTTATTTTTACTTTTTGGTTTGCAATGGTGGCTTTCAAATTAATAATAGACATTAAATATTAGTATATATATATATATATAGAGAGAGAGAGAGAGAGAGAGAGAGAGAGAGAGAATGATCATTCTATTTTAGCTTATTATCGTATACCAAACATGACTTATTCTTTCTTCTCTTTTTTTCCCTAAAAGACCCCTTGCCCTGATAGGAGCTTGCATGGAATCCATTTTGTGGGTGGCTATTAGGGTTCCTTTCTTGTCATGGTGGTGACTAGCTAGTTTCTTGGATATGTGCCTACTAACTCACATTTTTGTGGCACCGCGTGGCTACTTCTAGACCTTAGACAGAGATCAATTATTTCAGCATAGTGCATAATATAGTGAGAGTAAGGCCCTGTTCTCTCTTCTTACCCCATTTTTAATCCTTTGACTGGGAATGACTCTTCCGTCGCTTTCACTAAAAAGATGAAACACATTATCATTTTCACTTTTCTCTCTCTCTCTCTCTCTCTCTCTCTCTCTCTCTCTCTCTCTCTCTCTCTCTCTCTCTCTCTCTATATATATATAT
>JAOTRH010480165.1:0-25535 GCA_034768845.1 Heliamphora exappendiculata
AATTAAATAGCCACAGAGAATTCAATTGCCACTTATGGCTATTGAATTCCATGCTGACCCTCAGAGCCCCTGGCTCTATCTCTTCCTCTTCTCTGTCTCTTCCTCTTCCTCTTCTGAGACCTCAGAGCTCTCTTCTCTGTCTCTTCCTCTTCTCTGTCTCTTCCTCTTCTCTGGCCCTTTCATTATGGAGGGTTTTGCCTTGAAAATCAATAGCCACTCATGGCTGTTGATTTTCATGTTTCAATTGCAATTGAATGGCCAATTCAATTGTAATTGATCCAGCTATTGAAATCTGAGTTTCAATGGCCAATGAAATTCACAAATTCCAACATGACCTCATTTGGCTACCTTTTATTTATTGATTTATTGATTTATTTATTTATTAGTAAATAAACTAAAAAATATTTAAGTCATTTCGTTTGGCAACATTTGCTTATTTGCTTATTTGGCTACCTAAACGAGCTTATTTGGCTACCCAAACAAACTATTCAAACGTTTGGCTACTCAAACGCGTTTATTTGTTTATTTACCTACCTAAACGAACTTATTTGCTTATTTACTTATTTAATTTTTGGCTTATTTAGTTACTTCAACGACGTGACTTATTTTTTGACTTATAAGTCAATAAATAAATAAGTAAAATTACCCAAACGGCCTAAGTTTTTTTTTGTTTCCTGAGTCAAGTCCATGATTGTTTTTTTCTCTGACTAAAAGTCAGGTCCAGGTTTTAGTTTTTTTGCAGAGTAAAAATCAAGTCCATGCTGCATTTTTTTTTTTTGCACCCGTGAGGAAAGATTTAAAAACATTAAAGATTTAAAATTTTAAAAGTATTATAAAAAAATTATTAAATGAAAGATTTTTATAGAAAATTATTAAAAATTAAACAAGTAAAAATTATGTAAAAATAGTGTTGTTTAAAAATATTTTTTATTCAAAAATTATAAAAATAAAAATGAGTAAATCAAAAATTTATATCACAAAAAACGTACTCAAAGAGGACTTTAATTGCCCAAGTGAATCATTCAAGCATCATAACGATAATATTAAAAATTTATAAATTTAATCCAATTTAATATTATATAATTCCACTTAAATCAAATATGAGTTTTCATAGTTTATTTACTTAATTCTACTCAAATCAAACACAAAAAATTCAATATCATCTTATTTATAATTTTAACTTATTATCAATTTCACCCCACATCATTCGTAATTTCACTTCACTATTAATCTCACTAAATTAACAACGATTATCAATCGGGGTCTTAGAGCTTAGTTGGTTCCTTAACCAAATGAGGTCATCTTTTTATATAGTCACCTAAGATTATAATGAATAGTTAGGATCACACCATGTGTCAGACGATGTAACAACTAGAAAAATTTTAGAATCCACTCTATAAACTTCTCGCCTCTATGCTAAAATACTTTATCATATTTGAGAATTCTTTATAGAATCTTTTGGTATTTACAAGTGCTAGATATATCTTGAGTACTTTAGGCATCTCTAGAATGTTTCGAACCCTTTTAAAATTTTCTAGGCACTTGAAAGTTCTTCCATATTCTAGACCCTTTTAGAATGGTCTAAAATCTTCTACGAGTTTTCTTAGCCTTGTTTTAGCCTTCTTCATGTTTGAAAGCTTCTGTGACATTCTCTCTCTCCCAATCTAGCGACGTTCTCATCGCATTCCTTTTGAAATCTTCCTATATGATCTTGGAATTGCAACGTTCTCATCGCATTCCTCTTGAAATCTTCCTATATGATCTTGGAATTGCAACAAGTCTTTTACAGCCTCCTTGCTTGCCTTGCTATTTGGAAAGCCTTTCCACTTCACTAAATATTCTTGTTTTAGCTAGTGTTCCTTTTTCTAAATGACCTACTCTGCGATAATGCACTTCACGAGCCTTTTATGTTTGGATTTGACTTGACCCTCGTAGGAGTAATGTATGGCCTTCTTCAAAGATGCTCAATGTATTTTGGCGAGGGAGTAACACAACATCATGCTGTTGTAGGAACTCCATTCCTAAGACAATGTCGTAGTCATCTAGTGGCACAACAGAAAAATCCACCTTTCCGCTTTAATTGCTAAGGTGTAGCTCTACTGCTCGAGCTATACTATCTAATGGCCCGAGCTATATCATCCAATGGCCTTGGCTTAGTGTTGACTATCTTTAGTGTTCCTTGGCCTTTTTATACCTTGAGTCCAAGGCATTTAGCTTCATCCCCTTTGACGAAGTTGTGAGATGCACCCGTGTCCTCTATGACTTGGGTTTTTTTTGTTAATGTCGGCCTCCACATACATTAATGACTTACTGTCGCGTTTTTTGGCTCCGGACTTACATTACGATGTTGAGAAGCTAGATGAACCGCATGTGTACTTGCTATCGCGTCAATTATTTGGCAATCATGGCGCTAAGGGCTTCTATTTTAGGACACTCCCTTGCCTAATGCACATCATCACATAGGAAGTACTTTTTATTAGGCTTGAATCCACCCCTTATGTCTTTATGCTTACCTTTACCCTCTTTGTTAGTAGGAGTTTTCAGTCCCCTTCCTCCAATGATGATTGACTTTCATCCTCATTTTCCTTACCTTCACTATGATTCCCCTTTGATGTTCTAGCTTCGTCAATCTTACTAGGACATAGTTGTTACAAGATCCTGCACGCTACGACGATGCAGCTCTTGCTCCTCCCACGGTTATAAGTTATCCAGGAAGTTAAACAACAGTTCTTAATTAGTCATATTCAGGATCTCCAACATAATCATAGGGAATTTCTTCACGTAATCCCATTAGACGTTGTGTGATTTAGCTTCTTCATATTCTTCCTCATTTGATAGGCTAGATCTCCAGGGTAGAATTGTTTCTTTAGTTCTTTCTTAAAGTCATTCTAAGTATCTATGGTGCACGTTCCTTTCTCGATGTCAACATGCCTTCGGCGCCACCATAGAGTTGCAGTGCCAGTGAGGTAGAGGATTGCGATGCTTGCTTTAACACCTTTGTTTGTTAATTCAATGGCCTTGAAGTACTTCTCCACATGTCATAGATAGTTTTCCACCTCCTTAGCATCCTGTTTCTCATTATAAGTTTTCAATTTCAACAACTTCACCTTAGGAATTCCCGACAAAACCATAGCTCCTCCAGCCATAGCCTTCTTGCACATGGTCATGTCTTGGTGTTGTCCTCACAAGCAAGCTTCAAAGTTCTCGAGCATAGCCAACACCTTTTCTTGGAAATCTTCGTTGACCTGTTGCACATCATGCACCAGAGAGTTGGCGGTAGCAAGCATGCCATCCTTGAGGTCCTTGATCACCCCTTTGAGATCATCCACCTCATGCTGCAAGCTTTGCTCCACACGTCAAGCCAGTCTTTTGAGTTTGCCACAACAAGCTCCACCTTAGTGAGTCGTGCATTTGTGGTGTAACAATATCTTGGGACTTATCTTTTTTCCCCTTATGATTGGCATCCCTTCCACGTGTTTGCTCGTTCGCCACGTTGTCCATGTCAAATGACATCGTGCTTTCTCTTAATTAGTCACATTCCCTTCATAGCCTACTTTGATGCCAAGTGTCATAGCTTTAGATTTTCCTTAGTTAGGGTTGCTCCTTGTGATGTTTAGTAAGCCTATCTTCTAAGAACTCACGAGTATATGAAGAGAAAAAGCTAGGCATACTTGACTTTTGGAGAATATAGAGCTTCACTAGAGAAAATATTACGCTTGGAGCTTAGTTGGTACCTTGGCCAAATGAGGCCACCTCCTTATATAGGTACTTAGGATTACAATGAATGGTTAGGATCACACCATATGTCGACGATCTAATGGTCAGGAAAATTTTAGATCCCAATCTAGAAGTTTTCTACCTCCATACTTGAATACTTTTATCCTATTATAGAATTCTCTATACAATCTCTAGATATTTGTAAATGTTAGATATACCTTGAATACTCAAGGCTTATCTAGAATGTTTCACATTCCTCCAAAATTTTCTAAGCACTTGAAGGTTCTTTCATGTGCTAGTTCTTTTTAAGACGATCTAAAATCTTCTACGAGTCTTCTCAACCTTGTTCTAGCCTTTTTCATACTTAAAAGCTAGCAGTTCGTAACATTAAACTATTTTTTACTTTAACCTAAATAAGCGAAAAAAATTACTTGGTAGAAAATGGGCTTTGAGTTATTATATAGAGAGAAGAAATTATGATTTTTTAGTTAATGTTTCAATGTATGTAATTAAATAATTATTTATTTATCCATTTCCCATTTGGTTACGCAGACGGTTTTTTATAATTGTCATTGTTGAAAAAAAAAATTTCTACAGTTGCAGTCGCTACTAGTGGAATCAATGTGACCTTCAAATGTGCAATAGTCGGTTAATTGGGTACTCAAACATTTGGGTTGGTTTTTCAAACATTTAGTTGTGCTTTTTTAAGTATCTAGCTAGGGTGGTCAAGTCTTTTGGTAGGGTGTTCAAGTTTTTAAATTGTCATTGTAAATACAAAATTTATATATGTATATAAAAAAATTAAAATCCTAAGTTGTTCAATTTAACACTCTCACTAATAAGTGGAGCCGCCTTGTGCTTGGTTGAAAACTAAATTTATGGGATTAATAGTGTATTTGAATTGTTAGTACATGAACTATTGTGGATGGGATCAATAATATAATTCGTTATGTACCAAATTGTAGTCAATTGGGATTAGAAGAACTTATGAATAAATAATTTATCTTTTGGCTTGATATTATTAAAGTGACAATTTAGTAATGTACAAAAATATCTTTAGCTTCATGACTATTTTACCCCCATTTGATCTGTAAATTTATTATGCATACTTATTGATGTCTAATCAAGTTAAATTTTGACAAAAATAAATTTCTTTATGCATTCTATGAGATGAATGTCATAAACCATTACTATGGTAGCTTATTGTCAATCTGATTTATGTAGCTTCAGGTAGGCCGTAGGATGAGCCATCCCTTGTAGGGCGAGTAGATAACTAGTTAATTCGTTTTATATTTTATCAATTCAACTCAAACTCACAGAGTTTGTGTGGGTAAATGGATAAGTTTGAATAAGTTAAATGAAAAAAATAAGGCGATTTATATTATATTATTATGTTTTTACATGTAGCAAATTCGTACTAACTCCATATTTATTGATGTATGATAACTCACAAGGTCTAGCACTAGGAAACCACTCAAACCAGCGCCAAAGCATTAGTTGATGAAGTTTTTGTAGCTAAAAAAGAGAACATTAAAGCATCAGTAAATTGACAACTGAAGTAGGAAGCTTTATAAAAATCGAGCATGGTTTGAGAAGGTCAAAGTATTAGCTGTTTATTTATTTTCATTACTGTTTTGTTTTCTAGTTAAAAACGAGAATGCCTTTGTTTATTTACAAATGTGTGTAGTCGACTGTTTAGTAGAATTTAGAGTTTTTATTTAGAATTAAAACAGAATTGTTTATTTTTTAGAAACTAATTTTTAAGAAATGATCACAATTAATGCTATAAAACTTTTTAATCTACCAAATTACCTAAATCCCCTATTGAAACCACAAAAACAATAACCCAATTCACTAGTTTTGACTGTAGGCAAATTGAGCAGGGATGAAAAAACTTCTACTAGCCAAAAGTGATATAATGGAAACCTTTGTAAAAGGATCTGGGCATATATATATATATATTGATGGGTACAATGAGGGAGGAGTCGGTTAACTTTTATCTGATTTAGTAAGAGGTTGATCTCTCATTGTAAGAATGGTCACGTTTGTGCTAGGCCTAGGTTGATTTGGGACCAAAACTCATCTGTCTAATCGGCAACTAACTAGGAAGATCAATCGGCTAACCAAGAAAATCCTAGATGATTAGATATTTCAAATACTTCGAAAAGGCATGTTTGGATTTAATGGGTTCAAATTTCTTATGCAGCGAAAATAGGAACGTAGGCATCAATCCATACAAAGTAAGTAAAGAACAAAAACACGAATATACGTGGTTCGGCTGACTGTCTACCTCCACAGGACAAGAAGAAAGAATTCACTATTATCAATAAGGATTATAATCACTCTCTCTCACACTCTTACTGTATCTGTGTCTTCAAACTTGAGCATCTCATCGTCTCTCTATACTCTCTATAACCTCTCAACTGAACCCTCTCAACTGTATAGACGATCTTAGGGCTTCTATGAAACATAAAATCCTTATATAGACAGTCTTTAGGTCAAAACTTAATCCTAGCCACTGCGCAGAAAATTGCTGCTGCGTCTAGACCGATCGATCTGTCTTTAACATGTCTCGATTTTTCTGCCTTCTGCAGAGATCATGCGGCTATGTCGACCCACTTTTTAGTCTTTCAATACTGTCCAAATGTCCTACCGAGTATGAATACCAAAATTCGAAACATCAAATCAACAAGGCAACCTATAATACATGATCAGCCTGATTCCTGATCAGACGTCACTTGTCGTAACTCACGCCTTAAGGGCACGTGCCTCATATGAGCGAGTAGATTTGAAGTTAGGTTAAACAGTACGTACATAATAATTTGCACATGGTGTATTTGCTCAGTGGAAGGAGAATAAAGTTAAAAGGTACGAAATGAGTAAGACAGTTTTAATTTTTAGTTTTTATTCGTTCATCTTTAACTTGGTTATAACTCTATCGGAATACTGACTTAAATGCTGAAGAGGCATTAGTCGATTTCACACCGGTCCCTGGTGTTGTGCTAGAAAATCAAAAGAGCTATTGGACAATCAAGAAGAGGACACCATCGTATATAAATAGAACCAAGGGGGTTAGTGGGGACCACCTCTTAAGTTTTGAGAAAAATTAATTATATGATAGTATTACATTAAAAAAATATCAAAATCATATAGAATTACATAATATCAATCTTCTAGAAAATTATTCACGACATTTAGATTAAAAGTGTGCGTCCCTACTTCCTTGGTGTGGTCAACTGTTGTAGCATGACTCTAACGGCAAACTAGTAGTACATACCTGAATACATCTCGCCTCGCGCGATTCAACTTGCCTACTTGCATTTTTTCGTTTACTTTGCCTCAATAAATGTAGATTCAACTTCTTCGCTCTGATCTCATCCATGATGTAAATTTCTGATTCCTCACAATTACGGAAGCCTCTTTAACGCAACCTTCTGATGTACTCAGAAAATCAATCAATATTGCAATTAATCTTATATATATATATATATATATATATATTATTTTCCCAAGTTGGGTCGACTTATTACTTAATAGTAATACCCCCAAATTGCAAGTCAAACATAAAAGATCAACAGAAAAAATTAGAGAGAGAGCCACTGCACCTATATTGGTTCTCTAGCTAGCAGGGATGAGGGAACGGGACTCTTCAAAATTTTCGGTACAGTTTGGGTTCATGAATTTGTATGTTGGAATTTATACCATGTTTTTGAAAATAAAACGATTACTAGGGTGAGTAATATATTGTTTCTTTTGATATTGGTATAAAAACATTCGGATATTGGAAAGCATGATTTATATTTTTTTAATTTAATAAATATGTTAAAAATCTAAAGTTGTATAAGAAAATATATTTTTTGATACTTTTTATTAGGGCTTGTGGTTGCAGAAAATAATTTTCAACTAATTAGATTGCCAAGGGATCGTTATCTAATCTAATAAGTATTGCTATTTGCTGTTCACACTAACAATTGCCAAAGACACTAAGTGTTGGAACGGCACGTCAAATATGATCTAATATTTATTTTTTTTTCATAAACTAAAAGTAATTTTATATTTAATCTATATATGATGCAATGTTAAAACATATAAAAAATAGATAAGTTTACTGTTGTACTACAATTTTTAAAATTTTATTATACCAATATATCCATATTATACCATGCATGTATCCATACTCTTGTTTCGTATCCCTCTACAGTTAATCATAGAGAAATGCTACAAGCACCGACACTTTTACTAAAACTCTTACTTAAAAACACTTTTTATTATATTTTTACACAATTTTTAGTGTATTTTTAAAAATGTCTGATGTTTTTCTATCTTTTAACAGTGTTTTTAGTACACATCTAAATTTAGATCCTGAGTAGTTAACCTAGCTTATTGGCAGTTTAGCTAAAAATATAAAAAAGTTAACAAAGTCAATTTGATAAAAAAAATTAGAAAAAAATTGTGTAAAAAAATTATAAAGCCAAATCAAAATATTAATTTATAAGATATTTTATTAAATTCTCCCTCTATTATAAAAGATAACAATACTTGTATTTAGTAACTTATTTATTACTAATACCAACTATATATAAACGTGTTATAATCAATTATAGAGAAAGACTATGCTGTCTAATTTTTTTTTTAAAAATTGATTTCTTTATTCAATTAATTAATTTTTAAAAATTAATTTAAAATTTAACTTATTAAATAATTTACTTTAAATTTGATTTAATTTTTCAATTAAAACCACGAGAAGACAAAAAAAAATTTAAAACTAACTAGCAATCAAACCCTGAGTGTGGTTTTTACTTTTTAGTGTCCTTAAACTTTGCACTTCTCTAGAGTGCAAAGGGATTCTGGTTGAAATCCCAATATTTGTATTTTTATAATTTGTGAGAAGAATCATCTTACTCACTATTTTGTAAAAATAGATTTAAGTTTTGAGAATAGAATGGTATGAAATAATTTATGCATTACATGCGCCCTCCATATTCTTTGTAACGAGGCTATGGTCATTTTTTCGGATTAATAATATTTTAAGTTCTTTTTTTTTTAAAAAAAAACTTTGCACTCCTTTGGCTTTTGTGTCTATAAATGAGGCATGCGATATCATGTCATGTCGTGAAGCTCATTAGTGTCCTTGAACGAGCGCCCGCGAGAGAGATAGAGAGCGAGAGAGAGAGAGGGGAGATGGGTAGTTTGGCCGATGGAACTTCTAAATGTTCGGTGATTCCAGGTGACATGAAGGGGAAGGTGATAACTTGCAGAGGTAAGAGATTCAAATCCAATAAGTTTTATTTATTTCAAAAATGTTACTTTTTTAAGTTTCATGGCTGACACAAAACGCAATTAAAGCACTGATGATTCTGAATCAACTCTAATAATTATTTGTGTGTGTATGTAAATCATATGATAATATATATGTGGATGGATGGATGAAGCTGCCGTGGCATGGGGTCCGGGAGAACCGTTGGTGATGGAAGAAGTTTGCGTTGATCCGCCTCAGAAAATGGAGGTCCGCCTCAAGATACTCTTCACTTCAATCTGCCATACTGATCTCAGTGCTTGGAAAGGCGAGGTATATATATATATACATATAATTATATATATGCCAAACACACACCCAATCCCAAACTCTATACTCATATCATGCTCGTTGTCGTTGATCCAGAATGAATCTCAGCGAGTATATCCTCGAATTTTAGGCCACGAAGCGTCCGGGTAAGATATTTATCTCCCTCGCTAATGCTCTGTTTCGTCTAAAAAAGCTTCCCGAAGTTTTTTTCTTTTTCACTTTTTTAAATATTTTAGTTTAAATTTTTTATTTTGGGATTTCTGGGAATCAGAAAAAACTTAAAAATATGCTACTTCAAATCAAAGTTTAAAAAAATATTAAAAACAAAAAATTAAAAAGGCGTAATAATTTATTAAGTTAGTTTTTTAATGTTTTTTTATATTTTTTATTTCTCAGACGAAGAGATGAATCTACAAAATACAGTCATTTAATGCGTAAATTTTTTTATTAAAGACAAAAAAAAAACCTATGAAAGAAAGCTAGATCAAACACACCCTTAATTCAATTGGCAATATGTAGCTATCCTTTTAATTAGTGTTACGTTACTCTTCCTGTACCACATGCTAATGCTATACCTATAATTGCTTTTATTTAGTTTCCTGATTGCATGATTGGGTAATTGTTTTTGGGTGTAGAATTATTGAGAGCGTGGGAGAGGGAGTGATGGACATGAAAGAGGGAGACCATGTAATCCCAATATTTAATGGGGAGTGTGGAGAGTGTGCGTACTGCAAGTGCGAGAAAACCAATTTGTGCGAGAAGTTCAGGGTGAATCCACTGAAGAGCGTGATGGTTAACGACGGAAGGTGTAGGTTCTCCACCAAGGATGACAAACCCATTTTCCATTTCCTCAACACTTCCACCTTTAGCCAATACACCGTCTTGGACTCCGCTTGTGTTGTCAAGATTGACCCCCAAGCGCCTCTCAACAAGATGGCCTTGCTCAGTTGTGGCGTTTCTACAGGTCTGCATTAATTCCTTCTTTGACTTGATTGATGCTTAGTGTTATTTTATTCATAATACTTATTCTTTACTAATAATATTACAAATCCAGAAAATATTCTTAAAAATTTATTTAGAATTCAAAATCAGTGATTTAGATTTATTTGCAATACAGTCCACACAAAATACATATAAATTTAAACCTTTCATTTTGAATTCAGGGTAATTTTTGGGTTCCTTTTCGGGGACCTTAGAATTACCGATTCTTTTCTTGGTCAAAATTGTGAAACTTGCCATATATTTAGCAATACAGTTCATAGTTTAGATCAATAGAAGAGTACGTGAATATTGTTTACTGAGGTTGTCGGGTGAGTGAACAAATTTATTTTTCTATATATATACAAACTACTCTTACATGTACTCACTATGCATTTTTTATAAATACCAAATTTAATACACACTACTAATTAAGTTAGTTTTATATATTTCTTATTTTATATAATTAGCTTAGAAAAAGAAAATTTATTTATTTAGCAGTTTCAAAACACTATGTAATCTAGGATTCTCACTCAATGAAATTTATAATAAAAATATTTTAAGTGAAATAATATTTTTTTACATATCTTGATCATACATAAGGCATGATGACCTACTTAAGTTATGTATATATGTTGTTTTTTTGTATTTACTGGAATCATCATATAAGTAATGTCACGTGTTAATTAATTTAAAAACTCTTAATCGTTCTCAACAAATTAAAGTAAATTAACATTGAAAGACTATTATATAAATAATATTATATAATATTATGAAGTAGTAATGAATCAAATTCCGTCCTAGTTGTGTTTGATACATGTAAAATATTTTTACTAGAGCAATATTAATCAAAGACCAGCAATGAAAAAAAAAATACATTTCAACCATTTATGTGCATTTAATATTCACAACGCAAGAATTATTTAAGATAGATTTTTCATAATGATATTTATAATTACCATTTAAGATCCACAACACATGAATTAATTGTTTAAGATAGATTATGATATTGATAATTAATTAGCTGTATGTGTAGAATGTATTTTTTAGTATGTAATAAATGATATATCCTTGTGAAGGTTTGGGAGCCGCGTGGAACACTGCTAACGTGAAAGCGGGGTCAACTGTCGCAATTTTCGGTTTGGGCGCGGTGGGGCTTGCGGTAAGAACAACCGCACCACGACATTAGATACTACTAAGGAAAGGAAAATAAGCTCCAATACCAAAATTATTAAAAGTTATATATAGTTGCCGTCTCTAGATAGTTACGCGCCTATTGCATGCTTCACTTTAATAATACTATACCATTGTGAATATATTTTAGTAATTATATTTAAATATATTATATTATATGTATAATGCTTATAGCATTTTATGAATACGTTATTTATTTTTAAATATTACATATAAAATATCACGCCATATACTATTCAAATATAATTACTATAACATTGCTTTAAATAGATATTTAACCAGCCTCGGCAATAAAAGCGGTCGGCTGAGCACGTCACGGTTTCAATTTCAATGGAACCAAGGTTTTATATAATTTAAATTTCTGTTTTATAAGATTAATTCAATAGATTGTTCAAGTAAATTATCAGATTAATTAACCATAGTTAGTTATATGATTAAATTATATTGGTTATTAAAAAAATAGTATTGTTGAAATTATATTTTCCATATATTTTTAAAGAAATATATATATATATATATGTGTGTGTGTGTGTGTGTGTGTGTGTGTGATTTGATCACATGATTATCAATATATGATTAACATGATTTCTTGCATAAACAACTTCATCATATAATCTAACAGAAAAAACTGTGTGGTATTATAGCCGGCCTAATCTCATTACTCCTACAGCGTCACCGTCCAATCACCCAGCCGGCTCTGGACCAATTTTTAACTTAAAAAGCAATGGTCCAATAACTTATAGAAAATATTTTATTAAGATGTGGCAATTAAAGACATCTTTATAAATGAAAACTCGCGTTCAACCATAGTGTTTATTAAAATAAAAAAACTATTTATAGTTTTGTTGGTTAAAATATGGACGGAGTGCAGGTTTTTAAATAAAGAGGCTAATGATTCTTCAATCTTTTAGAGAGCGAATATTAGATTCTTTAAAAAAATCTCAAAACAGGCAAAAAATTACAATTAAAAATATTTAATATTAATACTGTTGGAGAACAATTTCATTCTTAAGATTATTGGAAGAAATCCAACGCTACAATAAAATATACATGCTCGGTGATCTAGAAAATACATTTTTATTAACTTTCAATAATTACAATAAGCAGAATTTATACTACTAAGGAAATACATAAATTAATATGAACAGAATATACAAATCGAATTCTGCAAACGTAGTTTTCTTAAGAATGATTCACCGTCTACCGAGAATATTGTGAGTTTTTCACCGGCTTCACTCTCCCAGGATAAAACGGCTGACACGATCGTTGGAACACCACCAAGGATTGGCTACGAACGTACTCCGTCTGCCTTTCTCTCTTTTGCTCCTACAGTTTTGGAATTTGTCTGTATCTCTCATTTGGTTCTTACCTTACTGCTGTATTTCTCTCTTTCTCTGTCTCTCTGAAAACTGAATTGGATGACAGCTTATACATAGACATTCTATCATTGAGGGGGTTACAGGAGAATCAATAACCATTCAATGGTATTGATTCTCAAAATTTATTTGTTAATTAAATTGGGCAAATAAATTATGATATTAAATTCTGAAATTTAATAGCCAATAAAATTCACAAAATTTTAAAAAATACTACTATAATTAAGAAATTGCTTCGAAACTTAAGAGCTCTCCTTTGGGTTTGTGTTTGTGTTTGATTTCGTTACTCTTGTCCTATTATATTTGTTGACAATTATTAACATCGATCCATTTGATTGGTAAATGACATTTAGTGGCCATCACAGGGAGGTAGCATCAAACATGGAGGCCCCCTTATATTTAGGGACCGTTTGACTCGTTTTAAAAAGTCTGCTTCCGTAGGGGCCTTTTTTTCTTTTGTGGTTTATTATCGTTTTTCATTAGCATTCAGTTATTTGAAAATTTTAATACATTGCAGGATAGGCTTGACTTTTTGAAACATATTTTATAAATGAATACGTAAAAGCTGATTAATGAAAATGAAGGGGATTGTAATTTTTAAAGTGGGCCTATAAGGATAATTAGATCACTTTGAAAATATTATTTATATATAAAAAAGATTAGTTTGATCGAATATCGATAATTAGACAGTTATAGTTTAAAATAAATTGTTAACCATTCATTTTATAAAATAAAAATATAATTTATTTATATATATATATATATATCGATATTTGATCAAATTAAATTTTTATATCAATAATCTTTTTAATTGACCTACCCTAGGTGATAAATGGATCGAGTTATTGTTGCAATAACTGCAATTTTCATAAGTGGGATTATGGCAAATCGACTTTTAATCGTTGTTATATTTATACAGGCTAAATGTGATTCATGACTGGTGCAGGTTGCTGAAGGAGCACGACTCAGAGGAGCGTCTAAAATAATAGGAGTTGACATTAACAGTCAGAAATTTATTAAAGGTACTCCAGGAATAATTTATTCAAATTTTTACTTTAGAAAATTTAAATATATTTAAAAAATACCCCCTCGATTACAATTACTGATCGATTTTTTTTTTTTTTTGGTTTGACTTTGTTCTATTTCTAAGAGCATCCTCGTCAATACTATCCAAATTAGCTACCCAAATCATTAGTCATATTATTTTAATTAGTCACTTTTTATTTGACATTTTACCAATACTAGCTATTTTAGTTATCCTTCTTTAAAATAATATTATTTTTATTTATTATTATTATTATTTTATTTTCAAAACCATTATATTTTTAAATAGTCATATATTTTCACTTATTTAATATTTATTGCAAGATTAAATTTTTTTTTAAAAATCACTATGTCTCGTCTTCCTCCTCGAAACAGGGTATATGTTGTTCCTCAAAGTTACTGTGTCTATCTTCTTCCACAAAGTCACTGTAGCTTCTGTTGTTTTAGCTAGCTGTTTAGCTAGCCTGGTGCAAGGGTTTTTTAACCTAAATACTAGCTAATTTAGCCAATATATATATATATATATACACACACACAATAACGAGCCTTGTATAGATGCTCTAACAATTGGTGGTTTGGAAAGGAGCGAACCAATATGCGGTTATATCATCAATCTATATAGGGAGAGAATTGAAGAAAAGGGCAAAACAATTAAAAGATAGTTATGTATAGTAGGGTTGGTGTGCAATTTGTAATTTATTATAATAAAAATATTAAAGAGAAAGGAGAAAATGAAACAATTTATAAAATTTCAAAGTAAAATCAAATCAATTGTGAAAAAGAGAAATAGTGAAATGCTGTGATTTTTAAATTATTCTTAAAATAATTATATAAAGAAAGGGTATTTTGAATTAAAAAAATAAAATTCACATATATGGCTTGAGTTTTAGAGAACACAAATTAAGTAGATGCTCTCCTTGAATAGAACAGTAGTATATATAGATGAAGACAAGAAAACAAAGAAGTTAAAATTTTTTATTTTTTATTTTTTATTTTTTTGGTTTGATTATATAGCTAGAATTGAGTTATTTTGTAACAATAATATATTGGTTAGTCTAATATGGGGTACCTACCCTTCTCTGAAATGAAATAGGGCAAGCAATAGGAATTACAGATTTTTTGAACCCGAAGGATCTTGACAAACCTGTGAGTGAGGTTAGTAGCAACTACCTACTGCATGCTGCTGATGCTGTCTGTAATACCAATTATATATCAAGTCGTCAAGTTTTAATTTAATTTTGGACTTTCTTGAAAATTTGTGTGTATTACTATTACTAAGAAATGAAAATTTGTGTATGCAGAAAATTTTGGAAATGACGGGAGGCGGCGTAGACTACAGCTTTGAGTGTGCAGGGAATTTGGAGGTTCTACGGGAGGCTTTCTTGTCCACTCATGATGTATGTCTTTTATTTGCTAGCTAGCCCCACTCTTTTATTTTATTTTTTTTAATTTAATTCAACACTCCTACCAATCTCAAAAATTTAGTAGTTCTACGATTTGAAAATGAATGGACGACCAAATTCATTTTGTTTTAAATTGTACTCCGGGATTCTTCTATCTGTCTTTTCTAAATTATTAACAACCATTGGTAGCTTAATTAGTTATATATATATATAATAGTAATAGTATAGATATCTGGATATCACTGCCTGCCCTACTCAATCTACTCGTACCACCTTCATTTACTTTCTTCTTTCCGTTGCCAATTTTAGGCCACTTGGTCCTCTTTTAGATTATAAAAAAAAAAAAAAAAAAACTGTGTTCAACAATTTTGTTTTTACTTATTATTCAATTTTTTAATTTGTTCCATTCAACTTGAGATGAACTTAAAAACTTAGCAAATAAATAACATTTGAAGATTAAGTCTTCATTTGGCAACTTAACTTTAAGTTAAGTTTTTTTTTGCTTAAAGTCGCTTTAAACCAAATAAACAAAACATTCGTTTGATGAATGAACGGTAAGGATGACTTTAACCCAAAAAAATTTTCAATAAAAAAAAAATAGTTATAATTTTTTTATTTTATGTTTACGTAATTTTATATTCAATATCAATATTATTCAATTGTTTTTTACGAGGGTATTATAAAAATATAATTTTTATAAAAATATTAATATGTATATAATAAAAGTTATAATATTTTTAAAATATATATAATATTATGTTGTGTGAAAAAATGAAAAAGCTAAAAAGCTAAAAGCCTTTTGAATTCTCTAACGAGCCTTTATAGCGTTTTTGGCGTTCAGCTAAAAAGAAAATGTCGAACTTTAAACCCTTTGCCAAATGAAATCTTAACCAAAGACAAAAAAAAAAAAAAAGAAGATGAAAGCTATCTTTAACCTTCTGATCTTATTAGCTACACAACATTTTTCAAACTTTTTGTTACAATACTTACTACCATTATCTGATTTCAAACGCTTCAATTTTTGACGTGTTTCATTCTCAACTAAGGCTTTTCAATTCTTAATTATACCAAATACATCTAACTTATTCTTACATAAATAAATCCATAATTTTCTGATAGTATCATCAATAAAAGTAACAAAATACCGTGAGCCGCCAAGAGAAGTAACTGAAATGGTCCCTACACATCGGTATGAACCAACTCTAATCGTTTTGATTTTGGAGTTCTCGCTTCCTTTGTAAAGTTGGCTTTTCTTTGTTTTTCGAATACTTAATCTTCACAAAATTCCAAATCAACCGACTCAAATCCTTGTGGCTTTCCTTTATGAACCATTATATTCATCCCTTTTTTAATCATGTGATCGAATCTTTTGTACCACGTAATAGGATCAGCCAGAGATGCTGCCACTTTATGAACCATTATATTCATCCCTTTTTTAATCATGTGATCGAATCTTTTGTACCACGTAATAGGATCAGCCTGAGATGCTGCCACTGATACCCTGCTATAAAAATATGAGAATACACATAAAGTACTTTTCTTTTTATCTTGGGCCAAAATCAAGGACTCCTTGCACATCTTTCAGAAATCTCCTACCAACGACATCACAATTCCAAATTTTGCCAGTAAATCCACTAAGATCAAGTTTCCTGTTAAACTAAGCACGTGTCTAATATTCTTTAGCTTCAATATGATACCGTTGGCATGTGTGATTTGTACATCACTCTTTCCAACTATATTGCAAGCTTCATTGTTTTCTAAATATACCATCCTAAAACATTCTTTTACATAATTATGAAGCATATTAATGCGATGAGTAACATAAAATGATGCTCTCGAATCAACAATCCAAGATTCAGTTCTAGAATCTAAAACACAAATCAAGCATTAACGTTCTCATTATCAGTAATGTTCACTGTAGTTTTACCCCTTCTTTTGCGTCGTCCATCTCTTTTTTCTAAGTTTTGCAATTTTCTTAAAGTGGATCTTCTGTCCACAATTTTAATAGTCATCAGATTTATGTTTATTCCCTCACGACTGTGATCTTTCCTGTGATTTAGATCTATGATTTAAATGGTTTAATTACCTATTTCGCCCTTATTTGATTAAATAATCTATATTTGAAAAAAGAACAGGTCAAAGAATTAAAAATCATAGCATTCTCTGTCATCAACTATGATTGTTTCTCCCTTCTACTTATGGAAGATTAAATTAAAGTGGACTTTTTTATGGGGCAGGGATGGGGGTTAACAGTGGTACTAGGAATTCACCCAACCCCAAGGATGCTTCCTTTCCATCCAATGGAGTTGTTCCAGGGTCGGAGAATCGTTGGATCCGTCTTCGGAGACTTCAAAGGAAAGACACAGCTTCCCCATTTTGCCAAACAATGCATGTGCGGGGTTAGAATCTCTCTCTCTCTCTCTCTCTCTCATTTTGCTCATTTCAGTTTTATAACTTTATTATTGTCCTTCTGTTCTGTCGTCATTATATAATTAATATTAATATAAATAATGGTGGGTGGTTAAATTATTAATTAATTTGTGAGTTGTACAAATTTAAATTACAAAATTATTCATGCCTACCGGCTGCTTTGTTTAGAAAAATAAAAATAAGACATGTTTTTATCTGTGAGCATCAAGTAATCCATGAGTGGTTCTGTAATTGAAATTTATGTACTTAAGAATTTTTATGATTGGTTTTGTAACTAAAGTTTGTGTACTTAAACACTTTCTTGAATTTCAGGTAGTGAATTTAGACGAGTTCATAACTCACGAGCTTCCCTTTAGCAAGATAAACGAAGCTTTTCAGCTATTGCTAGGTGGACAGTCGCTGAGGTGCCTTCTTCATCTTTGATTTCATTGCTCCCCATCGTCTCTCGTCATGAGCATATATATATATATATATATACACACGCGCGCGCACACGTAAATGGATTCAATAAGCTGCTAGCTAAATCCATAAGCAGCTAGCTAGCTTGTATGTAGTATGTATGAAAAAATGTTTTAATTCTACTTGTGTACATGTTTGGAACCGTACGTGTCTGTTAAGTCCATGGTGGTGCTTGTTTGGTTAATCCTGATCAAGAGCAGTACTATGTATACTTCGTTCTTATGAGATTGCTTCCAACTTTTAACTGGATCGTGACCCCACGCACATCCCTAAATTAACTCCAACATTCTCACTAACCACCTTCATTGATCTAAAACAGCAGCTTAAATGGATCCATGGTTCTCGTCCTTGCAATTATTCCTCTAGGATAATTAAGCAAGGGGTTAGTGCTATTCATTCAGGGTATTTTATTTATAAGAGAGCTAATATTTGACTTTTAAAGTCATCATGAGAGATTGTCTCATCAATTAAGTTAACTTTTTTTTTAAAAAAAATTCTAATCATGAGTGCATGAAGTGCATTTTTTCTCATTTTGTCATAGGTTAAATTCACGAATTTTGACCCATCAACTCTTTGAACACTGTGCGCTCCAAAAAATGATAAAACTTTACGCTTGGATTGACCGGGACGGATATTCCACAAGTACCTATTCAATTTGAAAAGTTAGTTCTTGCTCATGCTTATGTGACCATGAAGTGATTGCCAAGTCGGGCATTTTAGGACCGCCCGCCCTCACTGCAATTTGACACAAAATCCATCCACTGCTGAATCAAATACATTTATATTTGTATGCACCTATATACCTAGCAAATGAAAAGGAAGAAATATAAGGAAATAATAAAAAAACTGAATTAAAGCAACATGCACAAAGAAAAGGAATTACATTTATGATTGAGGACATACACTTGTTATGGATTTGAGTCAAAACTCGATTAAATTCAATTAACAAGTCACGTCATTGAGAACTCAATCAAGTTACAAACGAATCACAAACAATAACGAAAACAAACATCAACCAAAATGCACACATGAGTTTTTTACGTGGTTCGACAATAGTGTCTATGCCTACGGTCTTACACTTTTACTGTAATCGATATAAAGTAGGTTACTAGTGTTTAGGGGTTTCAAAGAAAAGAATAGAACTCAGAAAAGTATAAAAAATTATATGGCGGTGTAAACCCTAGCAACCTTTTAACGTACTGTTCTCGCGCAGACCAATCGATTGGTCAACTCTGACTCTCAGTTTCTGTTGCAAACAGGTTGAGATACCGAGAGCTTCAATTGACCGATCGATCGGTCTATCCTTGCAAGAAAATTTTCTTCACTTCTAATAATCTCCCACTTGAAATAAATCCACTTCAAGCCTTCTGCAACCCAGAAACCAGACCTCTGTCACATTTGAACACTAGTCAACCGAATCTCGTGTAAGCCAACCCCTTGTCTTCTAAACCAGAAGACCAACAAAAGCTGAATTATTCCTCAGCTTCTCCACTGTCGCAACCATAGTGAACATATCTGTAGGATTTTCATTTTGTATGAACTTTTTTCATATTGAACTGTCCCTCTTTCAGTTGAGACCAAATAAAGTGATATTTTATATCGATTTGCTTGGTTCTTAAATGAAATGTCGAGTGCTTTGCCAAGTATATAGCACTCTGACTGTCGTTGTACAGCTTATACTTGTCCGGACCTCTTTCTAATTCTTTTACGAAACCCTTTAGCCAAATCAACTCTTGATAGGCTTCAGTAGCTGCGACATATTTTGCCTCAGTGGTAGAGATTGTCACTATCTTCTGCTACCTGGAAACCCATCTTACCGTTGCACTGCCCAGGATAAACACATACCATGTTGTACTCTTCCTGCTGTCAATGTTTTCAGTTGGCTCTAAATCCACAAACTCTTTCAACTGAATTCCCAAACTCTCGTAACACAAAGCATACTCAATGGTGCTTCTGAAATACCTTAGAATCCACTTCACTGCTTCCTAGTGCTCTTTACCTGGATTTGACATGAACCTCTCACAATTCCCACTGCATAGGCTATGTTCGGCCTCGTATAGGTCATGACATATATCAAACTACCCACACTACAAGAAATTACACTTTTAGCGATTTCTCAACCAACATTGAATTTGGTCGCAGAATACAGACAATTGGCGACCATATTCTCATTGGTCGGGGACTATACAACAATTGGCAACCGTAATTGTTTTCCTCGCGAAAAATAACACAATTGGCCACCATTATTTCGTTGGTCGCGGAATATACCACAATCGGCGACCATTGTTTTGAGTTTGGTCGCGAACAGCACTCTTATTGCGGCCAAATTTAAGTTTAGTCGCCAAAAGTCTGGTACTATAGAAAAAAATTAGATGAATACCTTTAGGTGGCTAAGGTTTAGTCGCAAAAAAATTCTTTAATTGGCAACCAAAAGACTTTGGTCGTTACAGCTCAGTTTTGACAACCAATTCTAGTTTTGTCACCAAACGTTTTGGCGCCAATGGAAGAAACGCGGGAAAAAGTTTGGCGCCTATGACTTGTCGCGACTAAACAAACGTTGGTCGCACAAAAGGTTTAATGGCGACCATTGACATTTGATCGCTAAATGGTTTGGTGCCCAACCGCATAAAAGGCCTTTCGGCGACCAAACAATGTTCGTCACGAATGCACACTTTTGGCAACTAATTCTAGTTTTCGACACCAAAGGTTCTGGCACCAATAAAAAAAATGTGGGGAAAAAGTTTGGCACTTATGGATTTTAGCGACTAACAAAACATTAGTCGCACAAAATGTTTTGTGGCCACCATATTTAAATTTGGTAGCCAAATGTTATGATGCCAAATGCATGAAAGGTCTTTTGATTGGCAACTAAATTATTGGTGATCGCGAAAATCTACTTTCAACGACTAAAAATGTGATTGGTTATTGAATGTTTGGCAATAATAATTTTTTTCTTTGTGAAATGCATACAATTTGTTAATAAAAATTGAATTAGTAAAAAGAATGAGTGTATGAACTATTTTGCAATAAAATACGTGTTAATTGCATAACTTCTTAAATATTTTTATTTTTTATTATGAGGTTTTTTATTAATTTTTGAGAAATAATAATTTTTTTATTTAAAAAAAAATTACACTACTTTAATACTGCCTAATGATCACACTTATTTAAAAATACCTCATCTTTTTAAAAAATTGTGATAAAAAATACAAAAAAAATCTACAAAAAAAAAAAATTAACGTACAATAAAATGAACATATAAGAGTTGGGATTGAGAATTTTTTATCACAAAAAGTTTGGGACATTTCAATGTACACTCTTATTTATTTATTATCCTCTTAAATACAAACCTTCATATTTGTGTATAAATCTTCAATACATTATAGTAGTGGGTGTTATAAAAATATATTAAAATTAGTAGCAGGAAAAATATTCTCAAACTAAGTGTTCGTTTGGTAATCTAGCTTTAAGTTGCATTTTTTACTTTAAGTCACTTTAAGTCAAAAAGTAAAAAGTTCTTTTGGTTGGCAAAATAGTCACTAAAAAAGCCAAATAAGTAACATAGAAAATTACCCGAATTGGGATATGATTGTTGAGTTGAAATTTGTTTAATTTTATATGTAAAATGGTAAAATTAAAAATTATTATCAGAAAAGCCAAAAAATCAATAGGATAAAAGCTGAGAATTGAAAAACGAGACTTTTTAACTTTTTGACTTCTTTTTTGGCCAAAAAAGCCAAAAAGCTCAAAAAACTAGCTTTAAGCCGGTTCGCCAAATGAGAGCTTTTATTATCGATTGATTTGTAACTGAAAGTTTTTTTTATTATTATTATTTTTTTCTTTTTAATTTTTATCAAAAAAATTTAAAAAGAAGACAAAGAAAGGCATTTGGTAATTACTTAGCCTTTTTTTAGTTGCGGTTGACCCAAAAAGTTAAAATTTAAGAGGTTTTTGATCACATTCATTTTGTAATTGCTACACTTGTAGTTGGAAATGTTTAGTAAGAAGTGAACTTCCAATTGAAACTCTTTTCTTGATGAATTATATACATATGAATGGATTGGAACCAAAAGTTGGGAATTGCATAGCATGCAATGATTATGTTGCTCTAACACACACTGATCCTGACTTGGTAAAGTTCTAGAAATTGAATTTCGCTAATCAAATTGAGAAAAATAGCTAAATAAATAAATTTGGATATGTTTGTTATTATGGATTTTCTTTATTGACATTACTTATTGATGACAATAAGTAATGTCAACATACATCTATATAGTGTGGAATTGTTAAATCATTCAGCAAAAAATGTGAACATGTTTGTATGACTTCCTATTTTTACTGTAATTTTCAATTTATAGAGGAAATCATAAAAGTTATAAATGCTAGTTGATTCTCATTGTTTATAAATTTGTACAACTTAAAAGCCAAATATAAGAATGCTTTATGTGGAATAGTCTTACCTTACTGCTACTTTCAGCACATTTGTTTATTTGAACATATAATTGTTGTAGACAATAAATAACAATAGTTTCTATTTCTTTTACAGTATGTGATGGAGTTTGACACAGATGGAGTTTGACACAAATGGATTTTGATGTTTTGTTATGAACAATTGAGAAATTATTACAATCTTCTTTTGTATTGATTGTACTTATTTACGTTATTTGAATGTTAATTTTTGAATGATTATTTAATATAGTTAATTTTGGATAATTTTTTTGTTATTTTTAAATACATTGATGAATAGATATTATTGTTTGTACGCGCAAGTTACTATTTATAGGCCAAAGTTATATGCTAAGAAATTTTAGAAAAATAAATATTATATTTTTTGTCACTTTTCAAATGTCTTTATGAAAAATTTTTAGTAACTAATTATTTATTTTTTCATTGTATGATTATTGACTTTTGACAACTAAAATATATATCTGGCGACCCCATATTATTTAGTCACAGAAGTCTCAAAATATTTTGCAACCTTCAGTGACCAAATTATTGGTGGCCAATGCCCCTAAAAAGCGACTATTATTATTTGGCGACTAAAATAATTGGTCGCTAGAACAACTTTCAGCGACTAATATTGTGTAGTAGCAAAAACATCAAATATTACATAACTTTTTGTGACCACAATATTTAGTCACTGAAAGTCATGAATTGGTGGTCATTTATACTTTGGCGACTACTATACTTGGTGGCCACATGTTTTGGTGACCAAACTATTTAGTGGCCAAAATTCAAAAAATAAACAACAATTGAACTTTAGGCAACTAAAATATTTTGTCACTCGAACATACATTTGGTGACAAACACTATTTGGTCAGCAAAAATTCAAATATTATGTAACTATTGGCGACCAAACTATTTAGTCACTGAAAGACATGAATTAGTGACCATTATACTTGGCGACTACTACAGTTAGTCGCTAAAACATACATTTGGCGACCAATATTGTAGTCAGCAAAAAGCTATGTTCAGCGACAAAACATTATTGGTCGCCAAAACCTTTTAGTGACAAGCAACCGGCGACAAACCTGGCGACTAAAAGTTTTCGTCACCAAAAATTATTAGCGACTAAATATGGACTTTAGGCGACCAAAATTGTAGTCGCTAAAACTCTATTTTCTTGTAGTGCCATGACTAACGCGTCTGGTACCTTTTCCATGTGATTTCTTTCTTCTTTAGTGACAACTCCTTGTTCCTTTGAAAATCTAAAGTGACTTCCAAAATGCGTGTTAACAGACGTAACACCTTTCATATTGAAACGTTGCAGAACCTTTTCAACATACTATGACTGGAAAAGTCTCAACTTTCGACTCTTCTTGTCCATACTAAACTATAATGGTGTTGACACACTTGAGTTTGTCAAGCATGCTTTGCTTGTAGGCGTCGATCCAAAAATCAATTGATGTTGACACAAAACATTTTGTTCAAGATCACTAAGTGTCAACCCATTTAGCATAATATGTCGGCACAAATGGCATAAGGTGTCGACATATTTATGTGTAGTGTCGACTTAACTTTTTTTAAAAATATTTAAATATAATATCTTTTTAAACATTTAATTAGAAAATGTGATGTAATAAAATCATCAAAATTAATTAAAATACCCATTGGGCTAACAATTCTAATTTTCACAGCACTCATCTTATTTATATAATCATTCTTAGCAGCCCAACATTCTGTCCTATATAAAATCGCTGGTTATATAGCTGTTCTATAAAGTTTTTCTTTTAATTTTGTAAGTATCCGTCGATTACATAAACTCCTAAAGCACTCATTCACTTGAACCAATAAACTTTAATTCTATGAGTTACATCACTTGCAACATCTCCGTCTTTGTTAATAATCGAATCTAGATAACAAAAATATTTATTTCTAGATATTTTTTGGATTTGAGTCTTTTCTTTTTCACCACTAATACTCCTAATACTAATAAAATTATATTTCATATATTTAGTTTTATTTTTACTTACTCAAAATCCTTTTGATTCCAAAATTTTTTTTTCATATTTTTAACTTAGCATAAACTCAATTCTCAGTCTCATTTACTAAGTCAATATAGTAAGAAAAATAATATATTTAAGTAAAAATGCGTTTTGTTTTGAATATTATTAAAAATTTAAAAGTGTGATGAGATTTTACAATGAAGTATTCCCATTATATAATAGTATATATTAAACAGACCAAAATGTGTTGAGATAAAAGAAAATAGGAACGAACAGATACTTGCTCACTTAAAGGATTTTTATTATTTGATACGTACCACAATTGGAATGACATTGAGGATTTATAGAAAAAATACCTCCTACTGGATTGGATTGCGTGTAATTTGTGTTTCGAAAGACTTATTAAGTTGAAGCAACTCCTCATTTATGGGGGGGGCCCTTAGCACCTAGAAGACCTTAATTATTTATATGCTTGTGATCTACATGGATCAAGGGCCCAACTAACGTGTGAAGCACTCTGTCTGGGCAGTATGATCTTTTAAAAAGATAAAATTATATTATAAGGTAGAACACGTTGAATTCAAGTTTTAGATCACAACTCTTAAACTTGAATTAATCTCATATGTTTTTTTTAAATGTGTTAGAAGAGAAAACACATTTTGAAAAGTTTCAACTCCTTTATTTACTATATATATATATATATATATATATATATATATATATTAGCATTACACTTCGTGCGTTGCACGTTTACTCGAGTATATTTGTTTGGATTCATTGATAAATTTATACGTAAAAATTATAAATTTTATAAATTTTAAAAAGAAGTTATTTACAATTACAAATATTATCACTATATTAATATTATAACCATCATTTATTTATAGTTTCACAAATTACCTTATACAATTTACAAATAAAT
>JAOTRH010480176.1:0-25535 GCA_034768845.1 Heliamphora exappendiculata
ATAATTTTATATTTAATATGAATTTTATTTAATAAATTTTTACGAATAAATTTAAAATATAATTTTTATAAAAAAATAGATATGTGTAATAAAAGTTATGATATTTTTTAAAAAAATATAAAAAAATTAATTAAAAAAAAAAGGAAAAAAATGAATTGAAAAATAAATTTTTTAAATTTTTTAAATTTTAAAAAAAAAATATTTAAACCGACTTTAAATCAGTTGTAAAACAAGAACCTAATATTTGATTTATTTTTTTTTATTCATTCTGATTTTAAATTATTAATAATAGTCCATTATAGTTTTAGTTATTCAATTATGCCTTTATTTAGAATGTTTACAAAATTTATTTTTTTAAATTTAGTTTTCTAGAAGAAAAGACTGGAAAATGTTTGTTTGGAATGATTTTTTTAAGGTAAATTTTTTTAAAACTATTTTGTTAAATATCTAATATTTTTTTATTTTTTTATTTTAAATTATAGTGTTTGGGATATTAGCACAACATTTTTATTGCTGAGAAATGAGTTGACTTTTTACTTAAAAATATTATAATTATTTTACTAAAAAATTTGTGTATTTGGGATATATATATATATATATATATATATAGAGAGAGAGAGAGAGAGAGAGAGAGAGAGAGAGCTAAATCTTTTGTTATATATATTTATTTATTTCTTAGAAAAATAAATAAAAAAGTTAGTTAGTTATTTTTAAAAAAATCATATAATATAGCTTAAAAATTAGTTTTTTTTGTAAAAATACACTAGCTTTTTAGATAGTCCAATAAGAGCTTAATCTTTTACAAAACCATATAAAATTAAATTGAACTGTTTCTTAATTTTGTTATATTTATATTATATCATGCATTATATATAAATAAAAAAATTAGAATAACAACTATTTTCTTTTTACTTTGTTTTGATAAAATTTTAATAGTATATAATTCACAAATCATTGGTGAGTAATAAAAAATAAAATTACAAGATGATAAAAAAGTAATGCATAGTTTATAGATACAAAAATATTATTTTATAGTATTATAAATCAACTGATAAAATAACATATAAAAAATAATATAAAAAGGAATATAAAAAATTAATGTTTACTTTTTTTAACATAAAATAGAAAATTAGTAATTAGTATTAGAACCACATTTTCAAATTAAAAAAGAATAATTTTTTATTGGTTTAGTCCAGTTCCATGGTACTCGTAGTTCGATTCAATTAAGTTACATAGCACTCATGGTTCGATATAAGATTTTTACTGAATTGAATTTATAATGATAAGTAAGTGGTCTTCCAATTAGTACAGATGACAATTTTTTTTCGTTCCTGTCTTTGCATATCTCTGTCTCTAATTACATAAAATATTATTTTTATTTTTATTTTTATTTTTATTTTTTATATTTTATATTTTTAATTTTATTAATTTATCAACTATTATTTTATATTTATTATATTATCTATATTTATTATATTCCTCATCCCATTTCTCTTTTCTTTTTTTTTTTTTGTTCCAATTAAATAAAGAACAAAAATAAAACAATCATCCCGACCCTGCCCGCCCGATTACCATCTCTACCAATTGGCATATGCCCTGTCGTTCCAAGAGATCCCTACCACTTTCAACTTAAAGACGAAAGTGACAATTTCAATCTTTGACGGGAAATTTTATTTGGGGACACATATTAGTATAGAGTAATTATTCAGTAGTTTTTAAGTGTAATGTGATATTATTTATATATTTAATAATATATTAAAAAAATATTTTGAATAGAATAATATGAGTACATAGGCGACTTTAGAAATTTTTGTTGATAGAAACATTAAGAATTGATTATCTATTTTTTACAGCAATATAAAAAGTCCTAAATTCTTACAGTAATATAAAAAATTATAAATTTTTACAGTAATTTGTTAAATTTTCTTACACAAATGTTTTTACACAATTCTTAGCCAATTAATCAATAACTATTGATTACCAATAAAGAAAATAATATTTTTCATACGAGAAATAAATTTCTTTCATCAAGGAATACAAAAATGTCTACAATCATAGATTTCTACAATTACAAGTTTTTTCATCATAAACTCTAAATTCCTACAATGTACAATCTCACCCTATAAAAATAAACAATGCAAAAATTTAAACTTTTTTTTTCAAATTAAAAATAAGTCCTATATTTCTACAATTGCACGCTATATCGGTAGATTTCGAAGAAGTGGGAGTTTGTTCAACCAAATTTGGGAATTGTCGAATTGGAAGGGAGGGGTTGCGTTGGGCAAACTGTCAAAATCCTAAGATTATGTTTATAATTTTAGTCAAAAAATAACTATACAGGCAGACGCCAAAACTAATTTCAAATTAAAACTTTTGATATTGAACAATCAAAATAAAGCACGATAAATACTCCCAAACTTAGTTTTAAGATTATACATTTTGAAATATGGTTAGATGATTTCAGTTGCTGCAACAATTTTCAGTTAACGATCCGTCGCGATTTTTGACGTCTAGTCAAATATCCGACACAAGCATTTTATTGTATTTTCGAATGCTAAACACAAATAAAGTTTAGGCTTTGATTTATCGTACTCTTCAAAACCTTCTTGATTAGGTTTAGAATTTTTAGAGAACGTGAAAACCCTAACCATCTAATCACTGACTGAGTAGTATGAATTATGGCGTCATGTTTTATAACAGCATATAAATAGATTATAGCAGGAACCTGTGGAGTAATAAGACATGAGTTTCCAATGTAACTATGAAATAATGCCTTAACTCTAAAGTAATTTCATAAAATATAAATTATAAATTATAATTCATTCTACTAAAGAATTATAATTGCATTCTCAGCCTTATTATTAAAATCGTAGTATTCAAGCTAATGTTATTAAATACTTATTTATTCTCCACACATTAAAATTACAAATACCCTTCAATTAAATTAAATTACTGACAATTATATTTAATCGGTTTCTTCAAAATTTTCTTAAGTTCTTCCGTTTAACTTATTTGACTGTCATATTATAAAATTCACCTGCAGAGTTTGACTCGGTCAAAATTTATAAATTTCTTTAAAATGGTATCATCAATCCCAATTATTCAGGATGTGGATTCCGTCAATAATTAATATCGCTATTTAACTCATCGAAATTATAGACCCATACAAAATTGCATCATTTAATGAATCAAAATAACGAATATTAAATTTACGCAAATAATAATTATTTCGAAATTAAGAGTATAAACACTCATAATAACTATTGGTGTAAATTAATTTATAAAATCAGTGCAAAAATAATTACCCCAACTTAGTTTTATCCAATACACACAAAGTGTACTAGCACAACGAGTCGGAACAATTGTCGAGACAATTATCGTTCTTTGTAATCAAGACAGATCTGCTAAAATATTGTGCTACAGCCGTACCGATAGTGCGTTCAATTCTATCTAAACTGTGAACCAAAACTTATATTCTATAAGAACCGATAATCTGGTCTTCTGTATATAAGTCGAACTCTACACACCATATTAAATACTATATAAAATAAAAGACACTCATACAAATTATTAAATAAATAATGAAACGCATACATTACTCATTAAGATTATCATAAAATAAAAAATTAATTTTATTAAAAATAAAATTAAATACTAAAACTAAAATCATAATTTTTAGTATACAACTCTAACAGATTGGGCATGGACATGATGTTAAGTGCAACTGTGCAACCTATATTTTTAGTAATAAAATTTATAAATGCATAAATTATTTGTAGATTATGTATTTAAAATTTATACTTTGAATGTAAATAATTTAAAAAGTGTGTATATTTAAAACCTATACTTGGAATGTATATTTATGGGGGTTAAATATTTTTAAAATTTAGATACATACTATAATAATATTAAAAAATAAATTGCAATGAAGTCATTTGACCCCCACACCTTTAATGGTTCACCCCTATGTGAGTCTATCTTTATTGAGTAGATAGAAGATAATAGTGTCCCGCTTAATATATGTTAAATATTTTTATTTGTCAAAAATACCACATATCATCACTTACGTAATACTCCGAGAGCATCTAATAATTTGACATTAGTGTATGCAGTCCATAAAATCTCAAAATAATAACTTCAAAGATTAAAAAATATCAATATTAATGAAAATAATTATTCGGTGCTCCTATAGTACCATCTTACAAGTTCATGTGGTATGCACTCTCATTTAATATAGTCGCAATACGTGATAATTCACTTTTGTTAGATAGTTAAAAAATAAATAATAATCCAAATAATGTATGTTATAATTATTTATTTATCAAAAATACTAGGTAACATTACTAACATGTTATTCCGAAAATACCTAATAACTTGCCTATTAATGTATGTTTCAAGGTGAGATTTATCCTTTTTATAAACACTAATATATTTTACACAAAATATTAATATATTTGCTTAAATTTCTCTTTATTCAACACCCATTGAGATTTATTCAGCATTTTTTTAAATATATTTGTATGCAGAAAAATAGAAAATCGTGTCCTCTTTAATAAAGTACTAATTAAATGTTTTACCTGGCATTGCTCGTTTAAATTTAAAATATTTTTTAAAAAAATATTTTATTTATTTTTATAATTATACAAAATATATTAATATCTACAAAAATTATTGACTCAACTATAAAAAGTGTTATATTGAAACTTATACATACTTACTTATTAGTCAATGTCGAGCCATTATTGATTAGTTGGACCAATCTAGATTGTTATATTATAAAAAAAATACTCGCTTAGCGTTTATTTAAAGTGAAGTTGTTCGAGTTTTTTAATTAAAAATAATATTTATTTGTATTACTTTAAATTTAAAATTTTGTTTTGTCCGAAATGTCCATTTAACTTTTTCTCTATTATTTAATTTAGAAATCATAACTGTTCATAATTTAAAAATTAAATTTATTTTTTAACTGCTTTAATTCTTAAATACCCGTTTGCATACCAACAATTAGTTTTTAATTATGGGGCTATCAGGCCAAAAAAATGTGAAATGGAAATAAGTCTTAATATTAATCAGATTATTTTTTCAAAATATATGACAAAACAAACTTGTCTTCTTTTACAAAGCCCTGATTAATAACTAGTTTTAAAACTATTTTAAAAAAAATCTTTTCAAGTTAAAAAAAAGTCGTTTGAATTGAAAATAGATCGTTTTATAAATTACCTTTTAAACAAACTTCATTAGAATTACTTAATTGGGTAAAAAATATATTTTTTATTTTTTTTCTGCTCAAATTGGATAATATTTTTTTATATATAGTGACTACAATAATTATATATAATCGACGCTGGTAATAAATAAGTTGTCTAAGTATTTGTGTAATGGTATTATTATCTTTTTGAATATGCCTTGAGTTTAAATAGAGTGTTTTAAAAATTAATATTTTTTATTATACTTATTATTTTTTTTACCTTTTTCAGAAAAAAAAAAAGTTAAGTTTTAAACCTTTTAACTAAAAAAGTCAAAAAAAAAATAATTTGCCAATAAAGATTTATTTTCAAAAAAAAAAAAATAATACAGTACCTTGGTGATTTAGCATTGAAATCGAACACGAAAGTAAAGGCGCATTTGCAAAACCTATAGTAATTAGAGATAATCTATTATATAATATGAAATTTTTAATGTGATGTTTTAAAATAAATAATTTCATCTTTCTTTTACTATCTTTATTTTTACCTTTACAAATTAACAAATTAATAAAATTATATTTTTAATTGAGTGTATTAAAACTGGTTAAATAATTAATTATTAAATTATTCATAAGTTAACAAACTTTATATGACTTTTATATTGACAAATTATTGAATATCTAATGATAGACAACACCTGTAGCAACCAACGACTTCAATTGTATTTGTATAAGAACAATAGTTCATGCATTTCGAATCAAAAAAAAAGTAATTTGCATATATTATATAATCACAACAAAGTATGAATTTTTTTTTTCGGTAGCGGTGTTTGAATTTTTTTCGATACTCTTAATATTTTAGTTTGATGTTTTGCTTAATAGTATTTTTTTTCTTTATTAATATCGAAATTGATCAAGATTGGAATTTTTTCATTTATTTTTTTATATGAATTATTCTTTTAAAAATAAAATTTGAAATTAAGTATTAAAATACGAGTGTCTTTAGGTACGAGTTATTCCTAGTTCTTATATCATTTATGATTTGTTTGACAGATTATCTAAATATAAGAATTTTATAAGGATTAGTTTTATGATTTTTTTGACAAATTATTCATAGTTGTTATATAATTACACTTCTTTTCCGAAAATTTCTCGATTTTAAAACTTCTAAATTTCTCAGATTTTAAACACCACTACTATTTACACGATTTGGTTTTGAAAATATTAAAAAAAATTACAAAATAATTAATAAATTTGCAAACCGAGATATGTTCAGTTTGCAATAGAAAAATCTCTGTTTGCAATATAATAATTTATTGGGTTATTTCTTATATAAATTCATGATCAATATTAATCTTATTTAATAAACTACGGTGAGTAGGTTCCAAGAATATTAATTTATCAAAAATGGATATGTATATTGACAATTGTAAAATTTTAAATTCCTTAACTAAAAATATAACTAACCCATTACAAACTACTTAAATAAAAATAAATAAATGTTAATAAAAAAATATCTTTAAAAATAAAATTTTATCATTAAAATTCCAACAATAGAACTAATTCTATAGTAGAACTAATTGTGATATAAATCTTTTAAATATGACTAATAATTAATTAGATAGTGTCCATTCCTCACGGAAATTAGGTCCTATTATAAAATGAATTAGTTCCAAAAACTCATTACCCATCTAGTATTTTGGCATTATAAACTAAATTTCTCATCATTTTCTTCCCAATGGAAATCAAGGCTTCATTCATTCCAAGAAGGCGAGGTACATGCATCCCAGGTTGCAGGCCTGCAGCACTGGCTTTAGAACATGAACTCCAGACAATCATTGTGGGTCCCCCTCCTATATAAATGGGGCAACATAAAGATTAGATCAAAAGGTGGTGGGGAAGGAGGGAAAAGGATCATACATGATGATACCATGTGCATTGATTTTTACATAAAAGGCGAAAATCTTGTGTGATCTTTTATCTTTTGTCTCTTAAATGGAGCTGGGAGGGAATTTTCAAGGGTTAAAGAAACCTGGAGAGAAAGTGAGAATCTTTGGGATGAGTTTGTTGGTTGTTGGGTTCCTAATGAGAAGGGTGTTATTAGGGTTTGTGAGGGTTCATGTGAGGTCATATTTGATTACTTAATTAATTGTTTATTATATATATCTTTTTGCATAAATTATTTATCATCATTGCTACTATATTTATTTAATACTTATCACATAGTATTGATAGTCACTATCATTATCATCACCTATTCTTATCATCTCCATCTTGCGTCTATCACCTTTATTTTTTCTTCGCTCACAGTTAAATATTACTTTTATCGATCAACTCTCACAGTTAAATATTACTTTTATCGATCAACTCTCACCACAAGCTGCAACATTTACTAATCACATCCCCCATTGGTTGACACTAGCACCCATAACCTTTCCTTACAAGTATATTTACTTATGCTCATCGATTCTACGTCCAACCATCATTGCAAGTCACTATCGTCGCTATCATCTGTGACTATTATTTTTGGTAATTTTAGTACCTTCATTCGCTATTTTCAACTATTGATAATTAATTTTATTAATTTTTTTACTTATGAGCTCTCCTATCGCAGCACCAACAGTTGTTTTTGTAAGATTACTTTTGATCGTTGTCGCCAATTATCACATCGGGTCAGTAGCTATTTTCACCCCCAATAGAACTCCTGGGTAACTCTCTTTCAACTAGTGGCTCTTTTATCTTTTTTTATTTCAAAATAAAAATTTTACAAAAATATATACCTGTTGATCAAATGTGTTTTAAATTTTTATTTTTTGAGAAAAAATAAATGAAATTAAGCTTTTTGTTTGTAAACAGGAAATTGTAAAATTTACCAAATGGGATCCAAATGTACTATACCATTTACTTTTACTAAATAAATATAATTTATTGGCATACATAATAATATTTAATTAATTTATTTTTTTTCATGTATAATCACTACACTTAAATTTAGACATTAATAAATTTAAATTATCAAAATATAATGCAAAGTGGGCTCCACGAATTCTAATAATACAATATTATTTTTTATTTTATTTTACGTAAATAATACCATATTGTTGGCGAACCAGTCATTTCTAAAAATATTTTGTGGGCCCAATCAGGGAACTTAATAATCATGTGATAATGCTTAACAGTACACGCGTGCGCATAAACAGTGATCCCGTATGCTTCTTGCCCTTTTGGGTCCCATAATCATGACAGCGATAAGCCTAGTACAGACAGATAGGCATTAAGTCTCTGTTTGGTTTAATTTTTTTTAAAGTTTTTTTTCTTTAAAAAACTTACTTACTTGGTTCTTTATTTTAATTAACTGAATTTTTTTTATATTTTTAACACATACTTTTTTAAAAAAACAAATCAAAAAGATAAATAAAATCTATTAAAAAAATTAAACTAAACACAAGCTAAATCCCAATATTCTTTTTTGAAAAGAAAAAAAAATGCTAAACTAGAGTAAATAACGTTAAATAAGAGGTAAATAATATAATATTTGTAGAAATAAATTAATATTTATAAAAATGATAAATTTTATATTTAAAAGTATTAAATCTTATATTTAAATTGTATTAAAAAATAGTTATCCCTATTAACACATTAAACTCTTTTTAGAATGTCTTCTTTTTTTTATAAATATCCCTATTTTTATGTTTTAATACATTTTGTATCAGCTAGAGTGCATTAAAATACTATAACATAAATAATTATAACAAAGAAGCTTAACAATAGATATGTTCTTTTAACGTCTTAAAGTATTGATTGAATTCGGTATGAAATTTGACTATATATTTTGAAAAGATTTTTTTTTGAGAGTTTAAATATAAAAAATGGTGAGTAAATTATGGGGGTGTTTGAGAATAATACTGTTAGTAATTTTTAATTTTTTATAATAAATTATAAATTTTTTAAATATTTATAATTTTTGGTATAATTTATAATTACTTTTTTTTAGTTCAGTTACGTTTATTATTTTTGTTAAATACTTATAACTTCAACTACAAGCTATAATTTATAAATAATAATTTTTATCAAATACTCACAACTACCGTATATTTTATTTTAAAATATAATCAGTGCTTTTATAAAAAAAAAGAAATATATAATAAATGGTGAATGAATTACATAATCATGAAAATTACAAGATTGTTAGGAAAATATGAATTTTTTATAATCCTTCACTATTAAATTAACACGTTAAAATTACATATCTCATGAAGATATATATCTTTTTATTATAGCTTTGGTCAATCAAAAGAGGAGAGCCAGAAGAATTTAAAAAAGAAAAAAACTGTGTGACACAATGTGTGGATGTTTGTTGCCGTTCAACTTGTATTAAGAATTTATTATTAAAAATAGAAAGATAAAAATACTAAAAATAAAAATTTTTAGAAATTATTTTTAAAAATTTATTTTTGATATATAAATAAAAAATAAAAATCGTGACAAATGTTGTGATATAATTTTTATTGCAAAAACAGTTCAAAAATGGTGGTGTTAATGCCACTCACCATTTTTTTAAAAATACTTTGCACACATACGATTAATTACAGAAATGACAAGAAGTTAATACTGATTATTTATTTATATTAAAATTGATAAGTACTGTAAATTTCAATATAAATAAATTGTCAGAATTTAATTTCTATAATTAATTGTTTGTTTCAATATAAATAAATTGTCAGAATTCAATTTTTATAATTAATTGTTTGTTTCAATATAAATAAATTGTCAGAATTCAATTTCTGTAATTAATTGTTTGTATATGTAGTATTATTAGCATTTTTATGGTGACACACAAATATATTTTATATAACAATTTTACCCTTGTCCATCTTCCCTATTTTCATTATCTCTCCCGCTTTTTCTTTATCTCACTACGAATTAAACCAATTAAAAACCAGCTAAAGCTTTTTCAGTTTTTTTTATGCCTCTTTTCCCAATCCTCTTACCCCTTCATTCTCTCAAAATATTTCATTCTCTATAAGCCATATATGGTTAAATAGAATGAAACCCGGAATGAAATTGTCATTTTATTATAATACTCATCTCGTTATTTGGTTCAACAAAAAATAATAAAATATTTATTCATAATTGAGTCGTCATTCATAAATAAATAAATAAAAAGCAATGGGACAAGGTGAGGGCAAATTTGAGATCATAAATAAATAAATAAAAAGCAATGGGACAAGGTGAGGGCAAATTTGAGATATGTTGTACCTGTTTTTTGTTTTATAAGAACGAATCTTATGTTAGATCAACTATAACACGAAAAAATAATTGAATAACATTATTATTAATCAAAAATTATTAAAAATCAAGTACATAAATTTAATTGAATTTCTCAAAATAAATAAAGAAAACTTGATTATATGAATTTTTATTAATTAAATTGGAAAGTTGGGCTTTAGGTGGTCACTTAATTAACCTAATAAATAAATAGCTTGTGTATGTACCAAAAACATAAAGAGTTAATTAAGTGTGAGATACTATTTTGCTACTTGATTGAGAATAATTTAATTAGAATAAAAAATAGAAAAAAAATATTTAGTTTGTGTTTTTAAAATTTTAAATTGCATAACTTTATTATGTATATTTATTTTTAATAATATTTATATATCTAAAATCTTTTCATGATGAAGATATATGAAACAAAATCTATATTGAATAAAAAATAAATAATAATAAAATAAAATATTCTCATTTTTACAAAAAAAAATAAGAACTTTCTTATTTTCACAAATTAGAAATGAGAAAATTTTTTATTTCTTAAAATAGAAAATCTTACCAAAAATGAGAAATTTTTAATTTTCACACAATTATGTTATGGTCCTATTTTATTGAAATATAACCTAGCTTATTTTTAAACATTGACTAGTCTAAAAAAATTGCATACATTTAAAAGCTCTCATTTTGAAAATGAGAAATATTTTACTAATAATAAGAATTATTTTTTAAAATTTTTTTTGAAAATAAAAACTTATCATTTTCTCATTAAATATAAGTAGAAGCTTTTTTATTTCATGACTAATTAATGTTTAAAAATTAATTAAAATTTCAATATAATAAAAAATTTATTTTATTTGCTTTTCTATTGTGATTTACTCATTATTCATTTATTAGTTTAAAAATATAAAATTTCTTATTTCTCATTTGTGCAATTAAGAAGATTATTATTTTATTGTAAAAATAATAATTTATCATTTTTAATTTTAAAAAATCTTCTTATTCAATATAGACCTCATTTTAAAGATTCCTAAAAAAAGGTTCTAAAAATAAAAATATTATTAAATAAGAATGCATATATTAAAAGTTATACAATTTTTAAACTTTAAAATGTAAACTAATTGCTTAAATGTGCTCTCTCTCTCTCTTCTTTAATTCTCTCTCTATTTCTTCTCTTTTTTTACTCTCTTTCTCTCTCCCTCTATTTTCATTAAGTGTATTTTAAAAGTTTTATAGTAAAGTGTGACTTATTAAAATATAATTTTTAAAATGGAATTTAACTCTAAACAATTCTAAAAAAATGAAACCTTTAGCTAAACTTGTGTTTGAACTAGTGTTTTTTAGTGACTTTTAGATTTTTTGATTTTTTTGTAAAAAAATAAATATCAAATTATGTAAAAAAAATGAGAAAAAAGTGAGAAAAAATTTAATAAACCAAACAAGTTGATTTTTTTGTAGCTTTTAAGTTAAAAAGCCTCAAAAATAAATTAATCCAAATACAGGCTAAATGTCCTAATTAACATAAACACATTGCTTAAAAATGTTGCTACTGATTTTGTTTTTGAATCACATAACAAACTGCAACAATTTGATAATCTTATTAGTGGGCTTAACATGGTAATATTGGGTGTGACGAGCTTAGACTATCTAGTAATATTTTTTGTTAGTGTTGTGTTTTGGAGGAGATATTTATTTCTACATAATGGAATAACAGGTAGTTTTAATATGAATTACATATTTGTGTGGATTTAATCACTATTTATGTAAGATTCACACAAACGTATAATACAAATTGAGATGCGACATTACCCTATTCTACGAATATTACCTTTTCATTTTGGAGAGATGGGAGTAGGGGTTAGGAAAGGAGGCAACCAAAAAATTTGAAAAAGCTTTTCCTCGTTTTTAATTGGTTTAGTTTGCAGTGATAGAAATTAAAAGCATGAGAGGGAGAGAATAAAACTACTACGAAACATAGACAAATAAGATAATAGTACAAACAAACAGAAGTGTTCATAAACAACTTGAACTCGACTCGGATAAAAATCGTTTGTGTTTGATTCTTAAATAAATGCACTATTCATTAACATAAAGTTAATCTCATTTATTAAATGTATTCAGTTCGTATAAACTCGATTTGACTCGTATAAATTTGTTTGAGAGTCGTAAAACTTGTTTTAAGAGTGTATATATGAATACATTTATTAAATTTAATTTCTTAATTATACGCCAAGGAATTTGATTTTATTTGGAAAAAAAAAACTCAAATATAAATTTGAGCTCGAGTTCGAGCTCGAATTAGAAATCGAACCAATATTATTAGTTTTATTTTTTGGACCCAAAAACATATTAATAACTTTAAAAAAACAAATTAATCTTACTCAAAAAGGTTAAATTAATACGATTCGCAGGTTATTTGAATCTTTTGAACAACCACACGTAGCACAAATGAGATTTGCTTGTTACAAGCTCTATGGTTCAAGGTGTGGAAATTGAAACAACCGGTTTTGGTGTTTGAGAGGGAGAAGTTGCATCCGGATTGAAGAAAAGTGGGTGTGTAGAAATGTAATTTCATATTATTTATGTAATATTTTAGTATAACAATACAAGTAAAAATATTTTAAATAAAATAATATTAGCTCAATTTTATTTAACAATTAAGAAAAAAATAACCTAATGTGAATCATATATTACATATATTATCATTTGTTGAGATGATTTAGTCTAGAGATATATGTCACTTGACACTTCAAAATATTTAATAATTTTTTAATTTTTGTTAAAATTACTTTGTTATAATAATAAATAGAGAAGTAATTGAGTGTGTTTAAAAATACTACTGTTAGTAGTTTATAAATTGTAATTTATAGTAAAAATTACGAGTATTTAATAAAACTTATAACTGAAATAAAAAAAATAATTAAAATTTATAGTAAAAATTGTAATTATTTAAAAAAAATCGTAATTTACAACTAAGCCTATGTTTGAATTAATATTTTTTAAGCTTTTAGGCTTTTTAATTCTTTTTTAAAAAAATAAATATAAAAATATATTTAAAAAATCAAAAAAATCACATTAGACCAAATTAATTAATTTTTTAAAAAAATTAACTTTTAAGTTGAGTTAAACCAAACATAAGCTAAAACTAATAACAAAGATGGGGAAACACTCCCAATTTTGACTTACCAATTCATAAATTAATGTTGGAATATGTAAATTCATTGGTCATTGAATTTCAGAATTCAATAGCAGAATTCAATTACAATTGAATTGGCCATTCAATTGGCAATTGAATTCTGAAAATCAATACCACAGAGCCTATTGACTTTTCTGTAACCCCCTCCATGATGGAATGCTTATATATGTGCTGTCATCTTTCAGTATTTAGAGAAGAGAAAAAGAAAAAAGTAGTGGTAAGAAGAGATAAAAAATGAGAGATACAACTCAGAGTATATTACAAGCTGAAAGAGAAAAAAAGACAGATGGAGTACGTTCGTAGTCCATCATTGGTAGTGTTCCAACGATCGTACAGTCGTTTTATCCTAGAAGAGTGATGCCGGTAGAAAACCTACAACACCCTCGATAGGCGATGAATCATTCTTAAAAAAACTGCGTTTGCAATACTCAATTTACAAATTTTATTTTTGTTATTTTCGTTATTTTATTTTTTTATAATTTTAAATTATTATAATTAATAAAAATTAATAAAAATATATTTTTTAAATTATTAAATATATAAATATTTTATTTTAACGTTGGATTCTCTTGCAACAACAACATCACTCAATTTTATACAATTGTGGATAAGTGTTTCGCTTATCCAATTGTGGATGACAGCGAATCTCGAAGAAACGCAATGTAATCATCAAATTTTCATGGTAAAGTTGGCTCAGTACATCAGAGGATTTAACAGGTAGATTCCGGAATGGCTGGTCCCCAAAGATCTGAGTAATTATTGAGTGTTCCCGAAATTTTATATGTCAAATTTAAATTTATATAATATTTTTATTTAATATAGTAGTAATAAATTTTATTATATGTATATAATAATTCATATTTATTTATTAATTAAAAAATAAAAAATAACTTATATTATATAAGTTACAATTATTATTTACTAAAAAGATCAATACTATGAGAATATTTAATAATTTTTGCGAAGATCTTCACATCTCAACTATGAGTAATTATCTAGTAACGCCAGAGCATTACACCTTATGTGATGTTTTCATTTATTCATCAGTGAATAATATTTTGTGTAATACAATATATTAGCTCAATTTTATTAATTAATTAAAAGATAAGGACCATCTACTTGAATCTTGATTGATAACTAATTTAAAAGTTAATTTTTTTTATATTTTTAATTTAAAAAATTAAATTAAATTTAAAATAAGTTGTTTAATATTTAGTAATTTAACTTTTTAAACTAATTTTTTTATACGACCATTGAAATTATTAGTATTCAATTATTTTAATTTTTTTGTACGTACAAAATTGTTTTATAACATGAATGATAATTTACTACTAGTATTCAATTATCATATTTAGCAAATTTATTACTAATAATTTTTAATTTTTTATTACTAATTTTAATTATAAATTATAAAAATTTTAAAATATTTATAATTTCACTATAATTTATAATTATATTATTTTCTATTTCAATTATAAGTTAAAATTTTTATCAAACACTTACAATTTCTGTTACAAATTACATTCTATAAGCTACTAATTTCAGTAATACTAAACACCACTAAAAAGTTTTTTACAAAGCTAGTACAACTAGTTATTAGTTTTCTACTACTAATTTTAGTCACAAGTTACAATTTATTCTAAAAATTTACAATTTTTATTAGAAATTATAACTACTTTTTTTTATTTCAATTATAAATTATATATTTTTTTATTAAAAATACATAATTTTTACGATAAATTATAATTTATAAACTATTAAACATAACAATACCAAACAACACCTAAAAAAAAAAATTTGCTGAGGTTGAAAGATTTTCTACCACGTCATCAGACATAAGGTAGAGCACTTGTCTTACTAGGAGGGACCACCCTACCTCCCCGGATCTCCACGCACAGATTTTCTGCCCACCATTTGCGACCGTATTTAGGAGGGGAGAGCACTGTCGTGCTGCGCTCTGTTTAGGTTATTTAATGAATAAATTTTTATGATTGAATTCGTTTATTATGTAAAATTTATTAAGTTTGTTTAGTATGTAAAATTTTAAATTTATTCGATACCTGTAACTAAGTGATTAAATAAGATCTAATATGTTATTTTATAAATAAATAAATAAAAATTATAATTTAAAAAAATATTGTTAAACAAATGCTAATCAATCGCTTAGCTACAAGTGTCAAATGAATCTAAAATTTTACATGTTAAGCACACTTGACTATTTCTACATAATAAACAAATTCGATTATAAAAATATATTTACTAAATAAATTCAAATAAAAAGCAGCATGACAATATTGTCATTTTAAGCGTAGCACCGCCCCAAATCCCCGTATTTCGCTGTCGCATTCAAATTACTAAAAACGATTCCTTCCTCATTGAAGTCATCTTAGCTGGTCAATAATACTTCGTTAACAGTACGTTTTTATATTTTTTATTTTTTATTTTTTCAGTTTAAAAGTTAAAAAATTAAAAGAATAAAAAATACTTAAAAGTGGTTTTGCAATCCACCTTTTAATTAACAACCTCGTTATTATCTTTTGAAAAAAAACATTATTTTGGGAAGACCACATAATTTTTATTTTGTTTTAAATGACGACTATGCAATATTCGCATAATGGTTGCCTTGTTCGGGTTAAATTTTTGTTATTTGACCAATTTTTGTCTTTTTTTAATAATAAAGTCAATTATTTTTTTGACCAAATTTAAAAACCAAAGCCAATAACAAAATTTTATCCCAATAATTTTATAGCGGTGCTGAGTACACAAAAACCAATCATGAAATTAATCGTAAATAGAAATAAAAATTGAGACTCTCAATAAACAGAGTTTTTATTAAAATAAAAATTAGGAGACACATGTATTCTACAAATTTAGCATTGTAAAAAATCTGCCTATAAAAAGTCTTTAAAGATGATAATTTCTCCCACTCTGTCCTAACCATGCTGTCGCCTCGTTCCTGTCCTATTTTGTACAGCATTTTTTGCCTTCGATAACAAATAGAGTGGAGCAGTATTTACTCTCTCCGTCTCGTTTTTTCGTCTCGTCCCCAATTATATAAAATAAATATTTTTTAAATATTAATATAAGTATAAAATATAATTTTATAAATATAATAAGTTCAAAATATTAAAATATTATTTTTATTTTTATTTTTATTTTTTATTTTTATTTTTTATATTTTGTATATTTGATTATATTAATTTATCAACTATTATTTATTATTTATTATATTTTTTATATTTTTTATTAGTATTACTTTTTTAAATCTTAAAAACTATACTTGAAATATTCATGTACCCGTCATGTTCCCAACTATTTCTCTGATATTTTTTTTCGTTTCCGTCCCGATCAAATACGGAACGAAAATGAGAGAACTAGCCCCTAGTCCCGCTGCGTCCGGCCCTATTGTCCTTTCTAGAAGTCTCAATCTTTTTGTCTGTTGTGTGGTCAGTTTCGCAGTTTATTTCTATGTAAATAGTTTTTTTGTGATAATTTTATCCTCTTTTTTGTATTAATTATATTTTATTTAATTTTATACAATCGGTATAACTCATATAAATAAAATCATTAAACAACAAACTGAAAAATATGTATAACTCATGTTTCTCCTTAAAATAGTATTTTATGCTTAAGCCACAACCAAATTTGAGACTAAATTTGTAGAATACATGTGTCTCCTAATTTTTGTTTCACTTATAATTTAGTTGGTCTGGTAACCAAATATGTCCTAAAGATAAGATGTAAGTTATCCTAAGATCTCGTTTGATAATCGATATAAATTGAGTATGATTAATAATTAGATAAAATTATGAATAAAATGACGTAAAATTAATAATGATGTGAGATTAATTTTTTTGTATTTAATTTGAGTAAAATTAAATAATTGACTAAGCAAACTCGTGTTCAATTTGGATGAGATTAAACAACGTAAGATAGGATTATGACGATCAATTTTTAATATTACCCTTGTAGTAAAAAACTAATAAATAGATTTTATATTTTTTTATATTAACAATTAAGTTAATTTATTTTAAAATTAACTTAAATAAACTAATAAGTTAAATTTTATGTTATTCATTTTAATATTTTATTCTTTTTAAATATTTTTTTATCTTCTTAAATTCCCTCCTTAAAACGATTTTAACATTAATAATTAATAATTAATAATAATAAGGAGAGACCTGATCTCTCAGCAGAGATCGAATCTACCATAAGAAAAAATTGATTTCAATCTCTCTCCTCGTCCCTCTCTGGTTTCATTCTGATTTCATCTCTCTGGCCTCTCTCTCTCTCTCTCTGGTTTCGTCTCTCTTTGGTTGCATTTCATCTCTGGTTTCATTTCGTTGCATTTCATCTCTCTCTCGCAACAAATCAAAGATAAAGAAATCGAAGACGAAGAGATCGAAGACAAAGGGCATAGGGCAACAACGAACGGCGAGAAGGTGCTTATGAGAAGGGTATAATGGTCCATGCCTATTCCACCCGGACTGTATTACTAGTAACAGGTGGCATTGGGCCTTACGAATCTGGCTATGGGTGGGATTGAGATCGCCGATAGACTATGAGTCTGGCTCTATAAATTGGAATTAAATAAGGTTTAGGTTGTCCGTTGGATTGATAAGTACCAATCTGTTGCCTACGTTCAGGCAGCAAAATTTAATATATGTCTAATTTAAAATTTTAGTCACTCTAGATGAGCGTTCAGGCAGCAGAATTTAATATATATTTAATTTAAAATTTTAGTCACTCTAGATGAGCGTCACAAAGCGTATTTAGATATAGAGTTTATCTGTTAATTTGTTTGATTCAGAAATTTGAACACTTTTAGTACATTTAATTGTAGTTTTAATATGTTGATTTATTTGAATAATGAATTCTCACCAAGGTAGAGATTGTTAAGAATTTTAGCTCAATTTTAATTTAAGTTGGTAGAGACTTCTAGTCATCATGGTTATTAAATTTGAAAAGTTCTGAAAAATATAAATTTATAGTTGTTTAATTAATTTTGAACTCGACTAGCATAAGCATGATTAGATTAAATTTTTTTTTTTTTCTATAAATATGATTATATTCTGACATAATTAGTATGTGCAAGTTTTGTTTAAAAAAAAAAATTTGTGATATAGTCGAGTAATTTATAATTTTTTTAACATATATTGAATTTTATTACTCGTAGAGATAAATAAATTATCAAATTACGTAAAATTTATTTATTTATGTTCGTTTGTAATTATTCTGAACTTTCGTGCTCATCACAATTCGGTCTGCTATAGCGTGTCTCACACATGACCTAAAAGTCATGTTTGATTGGAATACTGTGAGAGTGGGATTTGACTATTTCATGATAGTCTAAAGCATGCACGCGCTTGAGGTGTTGGTTCAGCTACGAGTTATATTTTTTAAATTTTTACTATTAATTTTATTTATAAATTATAATTTATTTTAAATATTTATAATTTTTATTACAAATTAAAACTATTTATTTTTTATTTTAATTATAAATTATAATATTTATCAAATACTTATAATTTTTATTATAAATTATAATTTATAAATTATTAATTTTAATAATACTAAGCACCATCTGTGTGGTTGCCCAATTCACGATAATTCAAAAATCCATTAGTCTAATTTTATATCCCAATCATAGCATAAATTCAATTACATGATAATAAGGGAACTAGTGAAATAAATAGGTAAAAAATAAAATTATCTCTACAGTCAAGTCACGATTCTATTAAACGGAGGACTATTTAAGAGTTTTTATATACAGGGCTATATTTAATTTTAAAATAAATAATGTTAAACTTTAATAATGTTAAACTCAAAATGCATTATTTCTCTTTAGATATTAATTCCCAATTAAACATTATTCAGTACATAACTAATTGTACTATGATTTTTTTCATAATAATTCACATACTAATAATTCGCACTATAAGTCCTATTAATTTAGTCATTCAAGCAAATGAGTGTTGATTAAAGTCTAATGAGAACAACAAAAAATTTATAACAATCTATTTTAGAGGTGTTTGGCAAAGTATTTTTTTGTAATTTTTAATTTTTTATTATTAATTTTAGTTATACGTTACAATCTATTTTAAATATCTATAATTTCTGTTAAAAATTATAATTATTTTTTTTCTATTTTAATTATAAATTATAATTTTTATCAAATACTTATAAGTTACAACCCCCTCTAGCCACCAAGAGAATACGTGAAAATCCTAATTATATATGACACGTGCCTATGATTAGAGTTGTATAACAGCATATAAATAGGTTACACCAAGAACCTGTGAAGTAAATATAATTTGGGCTCCTAATGTAATTATAAAAATTTATCTCAATTCAGAATCAATTTCATAAAAGTATTAATTATAATTTATTCCACTAAAGAATTATAATTGTACTCACATCCATATTCTCAAAACCAAATATTCGAGTTCTTGTTATTAAATACTTATTTATTCTTCTTATATTAAGATTACAGATACCTACGGATTAAATTAAGTTACTAATAATTATATTTAATCGATTTCTTCAAAAATTCTTAAATCGTTCCGTTTAACCTATTTGACTGTCAAATAATTAAATTTACTTGTAGTATTTGGTTCGGTTAAAACTTATAAATTTTCTTAATGGGGTATCATCAATTCTAATTTTTCGAGACTTAGATTCCGTCAATAATTAATATTTACTATATAATAATATCGTTATTCAACTTACCGGGATTATAAACCCATAAAAGATCGTATCGTTTAATTAATTAAAATAACGAATATTAAATATACATAATTAATTATTTATTTTAGGATTAAGAGTATAAGTACTTATAATAATATTGGAATGTGAATTAATTTATATAGTCAGTATAAAACTAATTGTTCCAACGTGGTCCTATTCAATACACACAAAGCGTACAAACACAAGTAGTCGGAACAATATGCGACGCTATTATCTGTCATTGTAATCAAGACAGATCTATTAAAACTCTACGCTACTGTTATACCAATGATTTGTTCAATTCCATTTAAATTGTGAATCAAAAATTTTTATTTTACAAGAACATTTAATTTGGTCTTCCGTGTGCAAGTCGAACTCTGCACACCAAGTTAAATACTATATAAAATAAAAAATATCTATGCACGATATTAAATTAATAATAAAATGCATACATTACACATTAAGATTCTCATAAAAATAAAAAAATTAATTTTATTAATAAAAAAAATTAAATACTTAAATAAAAAAATTATAATTTTTAATATACAACCCTGAAAACGTACACCTCGACTACTCTCAAAAAGACCAATCCCACCGTCCACTTGAAGGATCAAAACTAATTTTATCTTTGTATTGTAGAATTCGTATTATCGTTGTTAATCTCAATCCCTCATTTATTATGCTAATAATACAATGTGCTTTCATGTATTATAAGGTTCTGATTGGCAAATTTGACTTTTAGGTTAAAAATACTAAAAAATTAAGATTATTCGTTTGGAAAAAAAATTAAAAAATTAAAAAGTTAAATTAAAATACAAATTCCTATAATATTTTATTCAAACTTTTATAATTTTTAAAATACAATAATATCTCTTATTCATATCTTATTTACTATCATTACTAGTTGTATATAATTATTAATATCAAATATATACAAGGGTAAAATTGTCTACTTTGAATAAAAAGTAAAAAAGTCAACTTTTTATCCAAACAACTAACTTTAAAAAAGTTAAGTTATCAATCAACTTACTTTGAAAGCAAATTTAGGTCTTTGGCTAAAAAAAAACAAAAAAATTAACTTTTAAGTTAGTTGCCAATCGAACTCTTAGTACTAAGCTCAATTATTTTCTTTTTACTTAACGGTCAAAAATAATTTTATATATTTTTTTAAAAAAATTATCCCATTATAATTAAATATAAACTAAATTTTTTACTATACATATAAACTATATTTGATTGATCGAATTAATAATGAGAAAATATATAATTTCATTTGATAAGTATTCTGATGAGATTTATAATGAGTGAATTATTAATAGCACATTATCTTAACTATTATATATTATTAATTTTTGTAAAATTAATTATTAAATAGATATATAATCTTTTTATTATTTATTATATTTTAAAAAATAAATATAATTTAATTTTATTTCTAATTTAATCAATCAAACGTGCAGTAATCCACTTGTATTAAAAAAACCAAGCGTGGGATCCAGAATATTATCCTGGTATAAATTGGAGTAATGAGCGCTTCAGTGGTGCTATGGAGCTCTCTCTCTCTCTCTGAGCGAGAAACTAGAGAAACTTTAGAGAGAAACTTTAGAGGGAAACTGAAGAGCTCTGGGTTTGGAAGGGAGAAAAAGCTGTGACCCCTGTATCTATATCTATATATATCTATATAGATACATATTGGGAAAGATAGAAAGAGAGATGTTTACATCAGAGAATGGGTTGCGGGGTGACGCGAGGCTGAAGGGCATTTCAGAGGCCATACGAGTCGTCCCTCACTTCCCAAAACCAGGTCTCTTTCTCCCCAACTCTTTTTTTTTTTTAATCTACTATTACTTACTTTGTATAAGAGGACTTCCGTCGAACACCCGACGTACTTTATTTTTGTTTCTTGTATATATGTCTCTTATTCTATCTCTCCGTGTGTGTATATAGGAATTATGTTTCAAGACATAACAACTCTGTTATTGGACCACAAGGCGTTCAAGGACACTGTTGATATCTTCGTCGATCGTTATAGAGACATGGCCATCTCCGTTGTTGCTGGTACTCTCTCTCTCTCTCTCTCTCTCTCTCTCTCTCGCACCAGCACACGCACACTAAGCTTGATCTCATATTATACACCTCCAATGGTGAGAAACAAATCTTTTATCAAAATTCTTAAAAATTCCAGAACTTATCCTCAAAATATATTTTAACTTCTTTTTTTGATAAAAGAATTGAATGCTCCAATACTTTCGCCTCGATTGACAGTTGCTTAAAAGTTATTTTTTAAAGTTAATTATTTAAATAAAAAGTTAATCTTTTTATTTAAAATAAATAATTTTATTTTTTATATATTTAATATTTATAATTATATATAATTGATAGTCCTAGTAAATAAGTTATTAATAAAAGATGATATTATATTTTAAAAGTAGTAGAAATTTAAATAAAATATTTTAAGAATTTGTTAATTTGATTTTTAATTTTTTAAATTTTTTAAATTTTTTATCAAACAAATCATTTAATTTTTTTGACATTTTAGCCCCCAAAAAAATTAAAAAACTAAAGTTTGCTATCAAAGCCTGTTAAACAATTCATTGATTTTTTTTTTATAAAAAAAAAAAATCAAACTTATCCCCTAAATTCATTAATTCTCTCTTCCTTGATTTGATGAAAATAAGTTTAGAGTTTGGCTCGTCTCCAGTTGAAACAAAAACTGGACCGGAGAGTTTAAAAAAACGCCACCGCTTCCGTCCCAACCTCACCACCCTTCTCTAAAACCTTCTTTTCCTATAATTCCAAAATCCAACAATTCCACTTTACCAACAATTCCAGAGTCCAGACCTTCCCTTTCACTTCACATTACCTGGGAAAATTTTAGGATCAAACTCCGAAGTAGATCCCTCCACTTTCTCTGTTAGCGAGAACAGGGAGAATTGGAATCAATTGAATCAAAATGACTCCAGACCTACCAACAATTCCAATTTCGGCGGCCCTGAAGCGTTTTGATTCATCAACAACCACTTTTCCCTTACCACCACAGTATTTTCAGTCTTTCACGACCCTAATTTTCACTTTGATCTCCAGTTCCATGATTGTATAGCTGTATGCATATATGTTATGTATGTTTATTTACGTATAGAAGATTGGATATTTTGTTGGGAGACAATTAACGCCAAATATATATATATGTTCGGTGGTTTAAAAAATATATTTTTATTAATTTTTAATAATTACAATAATATAAAATTACAGAAAAATAAAATAACATAAATAACATGAATAGAATTTACAAATCGGGTCCTGCAATCGCAGTTTCCTTAAGAATGATTTATCGCCTACCGAGGGTGTTGTAGGTTTTCTACTGGCGTCACTCTGACAGGATATAACGGCTATACGATCGTTGAAATACCACTAAGGATCGATTACGAACGTAGTCCGTCTGTCTTTATCTCTCTTACAGTTTGCAATATAATTTGAGTTGTATATCTCATTTCTCATCTCTTTACTGTCTTCTTCGTTTTTCTGTGTTCTGTAAAGCTGAATGGGATGGCAGTATATATAGACCTTTCATTGTGGAGGGGATTACAGGAAAATTAATAGGCATGAATGGTATTGATTTCCTGGATTCAATTGCTAATTGAATAGCAAATTCAATTGCAATTGAATTCTGAAATTTAATGATCAATGAATTCACAAAATTTCAACAATTTTAAGAGCGAAGGTATTGAGGATTCTACCAATTCCTCCATAACCAAACGGATTTTTATGGTCGTCTCTGTGATCGCTGGGAAAATGAAAGAGAATATGGGAGTGAGAATCAGGGCCGCCGTGGCCGTCGTAAACTCCAATAAAGGTGGCGGAAGGGAAGGTGAAAACTTGGCCCTGGTCTTTAAGTGAAGAATTAGCTTGATCTTTAAGTGAAGAATTAGCTTGAACAACCGCCATGGAATAAGCACCGGAGTCATGCGGCTTCAAGTCCATGTGCCACAGAAGTCCGTCGCCACCACGTCTTCCGCCGCCTCCGTCGCCAAAGCATCGCTCAGGCACCCTGTAACACGACTCCAACATCTTCCCCTCCCAAAGATTTCAGTTTTGTTCTCTCACCCACAAATGTCGATGTGGTTTTGGATGCTGGTGATGAGAAGTGAAAGGGAAGGTCTGGACTCTGGAATTGTTGGTAAAGTGGAATTGTTGGATTCTGGAATTGTAGGAAAAGAAGGTTTTAGAAAAGGGTAGTGAGGTTGGGACGGAAACGGTGTCGTTTCTTTCAAACTGTCCGGTCCATTTTTTGTTCCAACTGGAGACCAGCCAAACTCATTTGACACCAATTTGATGAGATGGTTGGATCTCATTTTTAGAATTTGAGCCTCCTTTGACAACTTGGCTTTTTAAGTTATATTTTTTACTAAATATCGTTTTAAATTAAATAAATAAAAAATTTATTTAATAAATTGTAAAAATAATTTTAAGTCAAAAAATAATAAGTTAAAAATCTAGCTTAAAGTGCCTTTAAACCAAAAGTGCTTTAAGTTAAAAAGAAATTATTATAATTTTTTAAAATTAATTTATACATAATTTTATATTTAATATAGATCTTGTTTGATAGATTTTGACAAATAAATTTTAAATATATAATTTTTATAAAAAATAAATATGTATAATAAAAGTTATGATATTCGTAAAAATTATATAAAATTATTTTAATTTTTATGTAAAAAAGGAAAAATGGGAAAAAAAACTAGAAGTCTTTAAATTTCCAAACAAAATTTCTTGGCTTTTTTTGCTCTAAGCGAAAAAATAAAAAAATCTAGCTTAAGCTGATTCCACTACTTTCATAAAGGATGCGTCTTGACCTAAAGGATGAGTCTTTTATGACTTACTGTTTCGAGAGGAATATGACCGAATGCTTGCTAGTAGGGATGGTAATTTTTTCCGCCCCGTCCCACTTCCGTCCCGTCCCGCTTTGTAGGATTTTTTCTGCTCCCGATAACAAACGGAGTGGGGACAGTATTTGCACTCCCCGTCCCATTTTACCCTCCCCGCCCTCGATTATATAAAATAAATAATTTTTAAATATTAATACATATATAAAATATATATTTTATAAATATAATAAGTTCAAAATATTAAAATATTATATTTATCTCTAATTTTTCTTTCTCA
>JAOTRH010480197.1:0-25530 GCA_034768845.1 Heliamphora exappendiculata
CACATCGTGATCGTCGTAGTGCGTCCGGGATATACGTGAGAAGGTTGCAAGGTCGTCTTCAACGTATTCGGGACTTCATAAAACTTTTCGACAAGTTTCATAAAGGTATTAAGCTATTAACATAATTATAGTTTTCGTTTTTCATGAAAAACGCATACGTCGTTTTTTACGGTCACGACGTCAATTCAATAAATCTTTTTTTTGCTGCGCGGCTCCCTCTCCAACATCTTTAGCTGGGTAAGTTAGCAGCCGCAATAACATTTTTTGGAATACGGGCCTCTGGCAGCATAGACACTTTTGGAAAATACCACCCTAATGTACCCGCCTGTAGCATCCTCGTAGAAACTATTTAGGGCTAACCCATATTATAAGATAGTAGTTGGCTAATCTACTTAAGGGGTGCTTTTTTGCTTGTATACGAAATTGTAATACTTGTTTTAAACATCCTATATTAGAAGTATAGATAATACGATAACTTAGGTAAATACTTAGGACACACCAAACAAATTAGAAACTAACCTGGGTAGTCAGACTCATTGTCCCTTATCACATTTATAGCAAATTACCTCTTGTCAAATCTCAAAAGATCGATTCAAATTCTATAAATACCCCAAAATCCTGTAAAAAGATAGACATGAGGAAATCCTTAAGAATGAAAACCTAGTAAATTCACATCTTTTAGATTGAATTGATTGTTATCAAAATAAATCTCAGATATTTACCAAGCAATTATCCTTGAAGTCCAATCAGAAGAACGTCTGATCACCGTTTCTTCTAAGGGGAAGTCTGAAAAAATTAATTAAGTTGAATTTATTTATTAAGACACCAACTCCACCAAAATAAGAATTACTAAATCTTTTGTGCCAAATACAACTTCATTCGACAAAAATTGTCTTTTTGACCACAAGCTTTATAAACTACAACCATGGAATCCACTAACAGCAACATGCGAAATGAAACCACAACGAATGTAGGAAACCAATTAGAACAACTTCAGCGAAAGGTGTATGGGCTATTCAAAGTAATCCAGCACCAACAACAAGTGATGCAAGCTTACCTCAACATTGACACACTTTCACAACCCGAAGAAAGGAAGGATAATCTGCATCCAAAAAATCTGGAAAGCATGCATTTTGATATCAGAAGGAAAGCTAAAAGGAGACCCAACTTAGGTGTGTTATAAGGATAAATTACCCAAGAAAAATTTAAGCACCCATATACGTGACTCTTACGAAAAAGTATATACCGGGAAATGCAAGAAATCAATGAAAGGATGTTGGAACTGCGAGGCGAATGATCACCTACGAAGAAAGTGTCCAAGGAATCAAGAAGTAAGAAGGACAACAAAAAGCGGGAGCACGAGCCACAACTCAGGGCCAAAGATTTTGAAAAGTCAAGAGTGGAATCTAGACTCATGAGCGAAAGATGCGAGAAGGTCACTAAGCAAGGAAGGCAACCAAGGACAAGAAAATATGCTTATCCTAGTACCTATGGACCCTCAGAACCAAAACGAAGTTTTCGTAGATGTTTTTCCTACCTATCCTCTACCTATTTAAGTATCTTTGATGTTGAACCCTCTAGTTTTGCCAATAAAAGTTTTGAAAATGATATAACCCTTCGGCCCCCTAAGAACCCAATCTAGTAAGACATTTGTATGCTTTCTGATGGTATTGTAAACCTCGATAATAATTTAATCCTATCTATAGGGAATGTTAGTGATATCTTTGAATGAATAAACTCGCTTCATCATGCTTGAATACATTAATTCTTTTTCACCCTCGATATCATTAAGATCAAAAGCTCAACACCTCTTTAAGGAAATCATCTAAGATACTCACACAAGACATATGATGACGAAAATATACTAAGCTTAATGAAGACATATTAGGTTTTCCTTAGAACTGTGCCCTGGACCTAACCTACTTCAAAGATCTCAAGAAAATAAGCTAAGAATCCAAAAGTTTTGAACTAAATAGGTAAGAGTGTCATCTTAGGAAATCTCGGTGTCACGAGAAAGAGAAACGAGATTATAACTCTATCCACTAACTCCAGTTAGAGACTTGATCGAGATCACATAAGGATACCACTGGAGAATAACGACAACAACCAAGGGCAGGAAAAGTGTAGCCTAGTCTCAAGGGGTCGCCGAAACGAAGAAGAAGTAGCGTAACTTCTCTTTAATTATTTCTTACGTCTGTACATAGAAGTTGACCCAATTCGACGCTAACTTTTTATACCGTCCCACTTTGATGATTCATCGTCGATCAAGCTCATGTCCTGACACGACCACCTATGCAGATGGGTCAGAGCTTAACTTACGAAAAACAATTGATATGCATCATGGATCGGCAAGAAAAATGACTCTGCAATAAAGTAATATTACTCGTCCAAGTATGGTGGGACAATCATTCTAAAGGAGAAGCGACATGGGAAAAAGAAACCGACATGAGGGACAAGTACCTAGAACTTTTCATATAAGGTATGACGCTCTCTAACGTAACTTGAGTAAAGTTTGGAGGACCAAACTTCTAAAAATGTGGAGAATGTGATATCTCAAAAAAAATAAATAAATAACTAATAAATTAAACAAATAAATAATAATAATAAATATAATAATAATTGCATATATAAATTTCGATTCGGACCGTTATAAATTTATTACAGAAATCATAACGCTTTGCAATACCCATTTAAAAATAACATATATATATACATAAATCTACATATATACATATATATATATTATTAATACAAGTTAATGTGAGGGTTAACATATAAATGCATAACAGTGGTTTTAAACATGTATAACTGATGACAATTAAAATGAGCCTTCAATTGCGCTTAATCTGAGCCTCTGTTGAGATGTGATCCGTATATATGCATGGGATTAGGTTATGTTTTTTATTAGGTGCCTCAATGTTAAGTGAGTGAAAAAGTGAAACAAAAAAAAGGAAAAAGAAAGAGGAGCATGCTGCGCACAGGTCGACGGCGACGCGCCACCCTTACGCCGCCGGTTACCTCCGGCGCCGACGCCCGTTGCTATTGCCGGCCACCACCTTACCGCCGTCGACTTGCACTGCTGCCAACGCCACTGTCACTGCCAGTAAACCTCTCTCTCTCTCTCTCTCTCTCTCTCTCTCTCTCTCTCCTTTCTTTCCCTCTCCTCTTTGGCCAACCACCATCATCGCCACCGGAGGTCACCACCATCATCGCCACCGGAGGTCACCACCACCATCGGCGACCTCACCGATGCTGTCGCCATCCCATGCTGCCAGCCTCCAGCCCTCTCTTCCCGTTTTGGTAACTCTCTCTCTCTCTCTCTCTCTCTCTCTCTCTACCTCTCGGTGGTGGCTACCACCACCATCTGAGCCACAACACACCATTGCTAGACCACCAAAACCGCCTACATTCACAACCACCATCACCATGATAATACACCCACCACCAGGTTGTGCTGTACACTGCCACCATTGTTCATGACCACCACCCACTGCCACCAGTAACCACTATCTTTTTGACGCCTTAACGCCGCTAGTGAACAGCTTTGATCGCCAATAAACAGCGTCGGCTAACCCGGCTAGAAAATTGTCGTTTTGAGATTTTTATTAAAAAAAACAGTTTTCGTGCTAACTTGGACCACCACATGTGAGACTCTAACCCATTTTAATTTTTGCGAGGTTTTGACGTGTTGTTATTCGTCTTCGTGATAGTAAGTTTATATGTGTTTTTATGCATGTTCGGGTTTAGATATGCCTGTGGGGTTGGTTCCCAGGCTGTTGGGCGTGGTGGTGCGAATTAAAAAAAAAAGATATTTCGTGGCTTATAAATATCTAGCCTTAGATATTTTGGTGGAGATATTTTCAAAAGTTGAAAGCTAAGTTTCTTTTTCTCAAACTAAAATCTCTGTCTTCTCTTTAGATTTCTTGGGGTCTGGGCTTTGTTTTTGACAATCAAGCAGTGAATCATTGTTATCTACACCGAGGGCTACGCGTTTATCCAGATAAAATTCTATTCCGACGAAGTTCATTTTTTTCATGTGGTTCGAGGCTTCGAGTTTTTGACTCAATGAGGTTGGATCTTAGACTCTCATGTCTTAAAGAGGTGCTACGTGAAATTATGTGTTTTTACTATTTAAAAATACATGAAAAGTTGATTTACATTTCAAAGGTTTGGGTTTTGTTCCTAAATCATTTTTGGGTGTTTTCGATTGGATGAAATGGGTTTTGAGCCTTTCTTTTTGGTGTTTTTTTGCTGATTTGGGCTTGTGTATGTTTGTGGGTTGAAAAGGGGGTGTTTGGCTAGCTTAATTTGGGGCTGGGAAGCTGTTTTTGTCGCTAGGGTTTGCTTTTCGTCGCCATTCAACCTTGTGGTTTAAAAATTTGAATTTGTTACTTTTGTGTAAACACGTGTCAACACTATTTCTTTCTGTTGGTGTTGTCTACGCTTCTGTTGTTTTGTATTGACACTTTTTCTGTTTGTGTCGACACTTCTGCTGTTGGTGTCGATACTTTTTCTTTCTGTTGGTGTTGTCTACGCTTCTGTTGTTTTGTGTTGACACTTCTTCTGTTTGTGTCGACACTTCTGCTGTTAGTGTCAACACCTTTCTTTCTGTTTGTGTTGTCTACGCTGCTGTTGTTTTGTATCGACACTTTTTCTGTTTGTGTCGACAGTTTTTCTGTTTCTGTTAACCCATTTTCTTTTGGTCATGTTGCAACCTTGAGGGTTTCTTTTGTTGCCATTCCTCGGGAATAACATTGTTATGGGTGCGTAGTGTTGGTGCATGGTTAGATGCGAGGCGTGGTGCATGGTTGCGTATGTGGTTGTGTGCATATAAACTCTAGTTTTACTTATGCATAAGTGTATGGAATATGAGTGTTGCCGATGTGGTTCTGTAAATGTTAACTCTGGTTAACAATGCATTAGATGGGATATGGTCATTCGGTAAAAGCCTAAGAAGATGCATTAGATGGGATATGGTCATTTGGTGAAAACCCGAGAAGATACATAGATTGCATGTGCTACATCAAAATATATATTTATACTTATATGTTTTCAAACCGTTTCCAGGGACTTATGTGAGTCGAAACACAAAACCGTTTTTCAATTGTTTTCTTATGACTCGTGGGAGCCGTATTAAGCATACTATTCTGTTAGCATGTTCAGCCTTTATTTCATATTTAGTCTGTTTCCTTTTGAGGTCTTGCTCACGGTGTGGGATTTGAGTTGATCTAGAGGAATCGGTTTGGGCAAAGGATCTGTAGTCTTTTTGTCTTTTTAACCATGTATGGTTTTATATATTTTTTTGTGTTGGAACTGTGTAATATAAGCAAGTTGACATTTATACTTAAATGCATGTGTGTTCTTTATATTGAGAGTGAATCATCGGGTCGGGTGTGTTTGTTTTGGGTGTTTTATGTGACCTGAGTGTCGGGACGTGACAACACAGTCGTCACGTCGGACCCCGTTTCAATCGCCATAAGTTTGGTTAGATTCACCTCACGGCCGTCTATGCGTAACCGCGAATGACCGTCAAAATCGACGTTTGGATTGTCCGAACAAGTGTCTCAAAGTTGAGTCGAAGACACGAGAAAAACCCAGCGCATGCACTGTACGGGCATGGCCATTTCACGCTGAGTTTTATTTTTGTTCTTGTTCTGTTTGGTTTTTGTATTCTGTTTGCTTATATGTTCTGTTGCACTTATATAATAATAATAATAATAATAATAATAATAATAATTTTTATAGTTTGATGAGGATAATATCTTGTAAAAGCTAAATTAGATAATCACTCACTATGAATTAACCAATTTATTTTTGTAAGATAAATATTTTTATTTTAAAGAATAAAACTAAACGTTTATTAATTTAAATTTATCTAGAGTTAGTATATACCAAGTTAACATAGATTTTATAATGTTTTCTTAAAAACCTAGTATTATTTTCTACAATTTATTAAATAAAATGATTTATTTAATAATTTAAAGCAATAGGTAATTATTCTTCTGAACTAGTAAGATGATTTTATATGTAGTAATAATAAGGATGGAAACTAATGCGAACATAAAATAATAAGATTTAGATTATTTTAATTCTAAGTGAGTTTCAACGTTACACTATTTGTATAATGTGATGAGTTAATATTTAATAATAAATAGAAGATGATACTATATTATGGGAAAATGTACAAGGGATATTAAATTTTATATTAAATTAACGGGAAGAAAATTAAACTTAAGTTAACTACAAGAAAATTTTTACAATGCAATATATATATATATATATATATATATATATATATATAAAATAATATTTATTTTGTCTACTATATAGATTAATTATTATTTATCTTATGGAATTTTTATCATTATGAGAAAAAAGTATAAAAACCATATAGTAATAACTTTTAAAGATGTAAAATCATAATAAGCAAAGTATTGTTTTCGTGTGTGATAATTTTCTATATTTGGATAATTCTGGATAAGATTGACTGAATAAATTTGGCTGAAACATGTGAGTCATTTCATATCTGAATTAATTTTTATTCCACGTGAATACTTGATATGCTATACTATTAAAGGATAGAAATTGAATTTTAATGATTGAATGAAAACGAATGAATAAGTAAAAATGATCGGTTAAACGATGTCCTGACCATTGGAGGACGTTAAGCGTACCAGCGAGGTGAGAGAATAAGGGTCGAGTCGCGGCCAGGTGGCTATAAGGAATAATCATGTCCATTGTAATAATTGTAGGGTCGCTTTCTATTGAATTTGGACAAACCGTTAACACTGTATAACGATTAATAATTCTGATATCAATGAATTCACACTAGTATTGCTAATGGATGTTGAAAAATTTCAGGTAACAATTAAATGGATGGAAGAACCAGTAGTCGAGAAAAAGAAAGTTCAGATTTGTTCTTAGTTTCATTTCAACTTCTGTATTGCATTTCAATTCATGTATTTAGCACATGGAAGTACGTTTCAATAACGACGAATGTTAACTTTACTATTAGAAGCTCTAGAGGTTTATTTTTTTAAGAACTTTCTGGAAATGATCTCTTTTAAAAGAATAATATACTTTTGTTTCAAAATTGGGATGACTTTGAATGAGATGGTTTATAAAGAAAAGAAAAAACTAACTCGGTAAAATATAGAATAAGGAATGAAAACTAAAGAATGATGGAGGCTTTTAATGGATTTTGACTCACTGGTCAGTCACCGACGCCATATATGAAAATAGGTCGTGATATAATTACAATGGGAAAACCTTGGGTTTGTTTGAAAGGGGTGCGGTGACACGTTGAAATAGTTGAATTTGATAAGTTAACGGAACATTAAATTATGATTTTATAAATGAAAACTCAGTTATGTGAAAAGAGTTTGGTTTTGAAAAACAAAATTGGTTTTGGAAAAAAATTATATGTTGCATTTCGCATAACCATCCTCGCATATTATGCATATTTTTTTTTTCTAATCTATTTTTGACGAGCCTCAGCTCATGTTGTATAAACCATTTTAGGTGATAGCGGGAAGAAAGTTGTGGAATGAGAAGGATGGTTGAGGAGACCTTTTTGTGTAATATTGATAGAATTACAAGTGTTTAGAAGAATCTCTTGTGAATTGATAATGTACATTGTAATTCTTTTGAACACTTTGGAAGAGTGTGTTTTGGGTTGGTGAAACCCTTTTATAAGGTCCTAAGGCCAAGTACCCATGTTTGTATGCATGTGAGTACGTTCGGTTATTATTTTGGATGCTATTCATGAGTTTTGGTATTTTATATTCTATAGATGGAAAGGTTGGAATTCGAGTGTTTGGGTTGAATGTGGTTATTTCATTACCAAATGTATGTTTAACTTCATATTTTGGCCATGAGGCTCTCGGGTACCCAACCGCTCGAGCGGACCCCTGTTGTGTGAAATTTTCAAGACTTTGATTTGAAAATTATAATGCCCCGATTTCATAATAATTAAAAATCAAGGAAGGATAAGAGATTTCTTCAATAAAAGTGATCATTTCTTTTTTAAACACAACCCCTGAAAATAGTCACTATGTAGCTCAAAGGACAATTTAAACATATTTAGGAAAAACCCCGTTTGAAACAATTTTTCAATGAAAACCACCTAGGGAGTCCGCTCGAGCGGACCCTCCACCGCTCGAACAGTGGGGTACCCAAGAGCATCCTGGCCAAAAACCTGAAGAACTTTTTGAAAACCAAGAAAACACTTGATTATCACAAGTCTCAAGCATGCTTTTATAAGTGGCTCTAACTCAAGGTAAATACATGCATTTGGAAGGAAAAAACACCATTTAACTCAAAGACTTGCAATTTTAACATTTGAAACCAAAGAGTAACATCCAAAAATTAAGGAATTTGATCCAAGAACAAATCCAACGCCCTCGCATGCATGCAAATATATAAATAGTACCTTAAGGTCTTACAAAGGGTTACTCCAACCCATAAAACAATAATCCAAAGAAGAATTACATTTATAACATCTTCTTTTCTCAAAATGGTGGTACAACAAGAGTGTAATCTTACCCACTACTCAAAATGGTCCGGCTACTGCCACTTCAATCCAAAACCTTCTTCCCGCTATCACCTGAAATGTTGTTAAACAATATGAGCCAAAGCTCGTAGGAAAAAGACTAACAATAAACATATGCATGAAATATGAAGATGATTATGTGGGATCCACAAATAAGTTTAACCAAAACACATATCGTTTCCCCCGAACCAAAAATCCCAATGCATAACCAAGTTTTCGTAAAAAAAAAGGGATTATTACTCCCCACTTCAAAGTTTTGGTGAAAACAACCATTACACCCAAACCTCTTATCATTCCTAATCTACTCAACCCATTTTCACATTCTAATATTTTATTCAATAAAGGTTTTACCAACCCAATTTATCCATTAATTTATTTTAGTACCAAAGCCGGACGACGCATATAGACCCATGCATATTTTCTCCACTAGTCCACGCGAGGTCCGAGGGACAAATATCCATTCTATAGCCCGACATGGTGAGCACACATTTTTGGTTTCTTTAGGAAACATCGATGTGTGGGTCGCCCAAGAGCACGCTTTTACGGGGATTAATCCGAAGGAAGGGCCTGCCTTACATTGCATAAGTTTTCGATCTTTCACCGAGGAGCAACTCGTGCCCAAACTTAATTATTCACTTTCATCACGCGGTACTTTAATCATCTCATACAATTTTCAATTTTTCATCAAAAATCTCCAAATTTACATACTTGATACTAGCATGTGCCACACAAATCATGAAATATATGCACAATAGGTTGTCCTAACCCTCAACTTACCCAATAATCATATCAATTTGAATATATGGGTCCCACAACCCCAAAATCCCAAATTTTCATGGTTAAAGCTCAATTTAAAATCCTAACTCAACATTTTTCAAATTCAACCGTGTGCAATGACAACATAAAGATAAAATTGAGTTAAATCCTCTGTAGATCTAAGATTTAACCTCCTATAACAACACATCCTAACCTAGGGCTTAAAAAATATCATTTTCGTGCTTTTATGCTCATAAAATCGAAAATACAACACATATCACATATATATTCAAAGAAAGTCTTGAATCCTACCTTCATGAAGCTTTAGCACCGAGGAGAACGCCCTAACAAGCCGCAAACACGAGATCCTCCAATCGAAAGATGAGAAAAAAGTCTCCGACGGCAAGATCGGACCTCCAACGAGCAAACAACCAAGTTAGAAGTGCAAGATCCCCCCAAGGGAAGCTAAGAAGCTCTAAACAACCTCCAAGCTTAAGCCCTAACCCTCACTTTTACTCTAGGGAGAGAGAGACGTGAAAAGAATGAGGAAAAATGAGGCCCTATGCGGCTTTTTAAAAAATCTGCTCCATGATAGTCTGCTCGAGTGGAGCCCCACCGCTCGAGCGGTCCCCTCCCTCAAAACCTCTCAGCCACCTGTCCACTCGAGCGGGCTCCCCACCGCTTGAGCGGTCAGCGCTGGGAGGCAAACTGAACAGAAGCTGCCAGAACTGGGCCAAACGCAAGCCAAAGACCCCATCGCGACGTTTCCATGTATTAACTCACACTCACTATAACGTTAGCCAACACATCCAAAGGTTCAAGTTTTAATTCTCAAGTAACATCCACACACACAAACGTTTTTACCGGGCATAGTATACTCGTTTTTCGTTAATACAAGAAAATAATAAGGGACCGAGTCCCTACAACCTCCCCCATTTTGGAGATTTTGTCCCCAAAATCATACATGCGTCAAGAACTAAATAGCTCAGGGTAGTTTTTACCGGGCGAGATCTTAAAGAACACGTGGTCTCCCACGTCAAATGCTAACGGTTTTCTCCTCCTTTCCGCATAACTCTTCCGATGGTTTTGGGCGATTACTGAGCGCTTACGAATCGCGATGATCATTTTGTAGTTTCTCGCACAAGCTCGGGTCCTAACACAGCTGTTTCGCCAACATCGGTCTAGCAGACGGGTGAATATAACCTACTCAGCTTATCAACTGAATTCATCATACGAATAGGTAGAAAATGTGCCGACTTGGTCAATATATCCACCACAACCCACATGGCATCATGCCCCTCGGTGACCTCGGAAGGCCCGAAACAAAATCCATTGTGATATTCTCCCATTTCTATTCAGACACTGGTAATGGTTGTAACTGACCTATAGGTTTCTAATGCTCGGCCTTCACTTGCAGACAAGTGAGACAATGTGAAACGAAAAGCGCAACGTCTTTCTTCATACCCTTCCACCAAAACTGCCTGTGTATGCCATGATACATTTTGGTGCCACCCGGATACACCGCTAGGCATGAATGATGAAACTCATGAAGCACATCTTCGTGACACGCTTCTAACACAAAAATCCTTCCTGCAAACCTCGGGCTCTGATCGGAGTGGATGGTTCACTCCTTGGCATCCTCGTCACTCAGGACTCGCTCTCGAAACATCAAACTCTTTGCATCTGATCGTTGTGCCTCGACAACACGGTAAACAAGGGTGGGTTGAGAAACCACCATAAATAAAGTAACGCTCTCACCGAACATTCCCAAATAAAGGTCGTACTCTCCGATCTCCCAAGCATATTCCACTCCCTTACGGCCACGCAGGCCAACATGGTCAAAGACGACTAAGGGCATCAGCCACCACATTGGCCATGCCCAGTTGATACTGTAGATCAAAATCATAGTCTCCCAAGAACTCCATCCACCTTTTTTGGCACAAATTCAGATCCTTTTGTGAAAATAAGTACTTCAAACTCTTACGATCCAAAAATACTTCGAAGCATTCTCCATACAGGTAGTGTCTCCAGGTCTTTAGAGCAAAGACCACTGTAGTAAGCTCCAAATCGTGTGTATGGTAGTTCTTCTCATGAACCTGTTAGAGGTAAAACTACCAAGATCATTATTGTTGTAAACGATTTTTGGAAAAAAAAATTAATTGGACGAAAAAATGCCAAAACTGGCTCCAGATAAAGCTTTTGACGTTGAACGATCAAAAATAAACCCGTGCAACCAAAGTTAATTTAGAAAAATACATTTTTTTGATCTATTCTTCAACTACGATTTGATTCTGAGTTGAAGCTCTAGTCAGATCTTCTATTGTATTTTCTTACGCGGTCCTCGAACGTAGTGTGGGCTACGAACTATCGAGAACTCGTACCGGCAAAACCCCGATATCTTTCGTCTTAAAAGATAAAATATGATATCATGATATATGATATATGATCTATCAAATCTGAAACTGGTTCAACCTACCAGCGTATATTTAGGGCTACAGTAGGGACCTGGGGAGTAATTATGAGTAAGACTTCCAGTTGAACAAACATACCTACTAGCTATTTCGGCAATTATGGAAAGAAGCAGCGATTTTTGTAATTTTCATAAAATACTTAATTACAGTTCGCACCACTAAAAAACTGTAATTGCACTATGACCCATAATCTTAAGACCTTCTTACATTGAGCTCTTGTTGTTAAATGTTTACCATTTTTCCCACCTTAAGATTCTCGATACGCGCCAATTAAATTTAATTACTGACAATTTTATTTAATCGGCATCTTGATATTTCTTAAACCCTTCCACTTAACTTATTTGACCGCCGGATAATTAAATCCACCTGCACGGTTTGGCTCGATCAAAAACTTATAAGCATCCTTAAGGGAGTATCGTCAATCTCGATCTTTCAGGACGTGAATTTCATTAATAATTAATATTTTCCTTATAAATAATACTGCTATCCAACTCAACGGAAATATAAACCCATATAAGATCGCACCATCTAATAAATCAAAATAATGAATATTAAATATACGTAAATCAATAATTATTTTAGGATTAAGAGGATAAGCACTATTCATAATAACCTTGGGGTATGAATTAATTTATATAGTCAGTACAAAATTAATTACCCCAAATGTCCCGTTCAATATTCACAAAATGTACTAACACAGAGAGTTGGAATAATGGACGACGCTATTATCTGTTCCCTGTAACCAAGACAGGACTACTAAAACTTTGTACTAAAGTCGTACCGATGCTATTTCTATTTCCATCTAAACTGTGAACATAAAACTTATATTATGTAAAAACTTAAAATCTGATCTTCTGTGTGCAAGTCGTACTCTACACACCAGATTAAATATTATACAGAATATCGAATATCCATGCATATCAAAGAAATGATACATATACATTACTCATAAAGATTCTCATAAAATAAAAAATTAATTTTAATAAAAATAAAATTAAATACTAAAAATATGGCTTTCAATATACCAACCCTAATAATCTCCCACTTATACTCAAAACTATACTGCCATACATCTAACTCTCATGCCCTCTACATGATAATCGAAAGTCTTAGCCAGTAAGCTCTTTGTAAAGGATCTGCAAGGTTGTCTCCTGATGTAAGCCTGTGTCTGACTGAAAATCTGAGTCTGTGTACCCCAAAGATACTAGACTGTCTACCTGGTAAACCAACATATAATTCTTAGTCCTTTTTAGGTACTTGATTATATTCTTTACCGCGGTCCAATGCTCTTGTCCTGAGTTAGACTGATATCTGCTAATCATGCCAACGGCAAAGTAGATGTCGGGTCTAGTACAAAGCATAGCATACATGAGGCTTTCTACTGTCGAAACATAAGGAACCGCCTTCATCTTCTCTATCTCATCAGGTGTCTTAGGACATTGATCCTTCGATAGAGTAATTCCATGCCTTAAAGGGAGAAACTCTTTCTTAAAATCCTGCATGCTAAAACGAGTAAGGATATCATCGATATACTTTGCTTGTTATAAACTCAACATCCTTTGTTTCTGATCTCGCAGAAGCTTGATCCCAAGGATGTGACTTGCTTCTCTCAAGTCCTTCATATTAATTGCTTAGATAACCATACTTAAACCGTAGATAATGCCCCCACATTGTTTCTAATAAGCAAGATATCGTCTACATAATGCCCCCACACTTGTGTGTACATTGTTTCTGATAAGCAAGATATCGTCTACAATAAGCAAGATATCATCACTCTTCTGTCACGCTTCTTGTACACACAGAACTCATTCGGACTTTAATCAAAACTATAAGGCTTTGTTTCTTGATCAAATCGAGTGTTACAAGACCTCGATACCTTCTTAAGTCCATAAATGGATCTCTTAAGCCTGCACAGCATGTGCTCCTGGCCCTTTGCAATGAATCCGTCAAGTTGTATCATATAGATACGCTCGTCAAGACTTTCGTTAAGAAAATTTATCTTGACGTCCATTTACCATATTTTGTAATCGAAATGAGCGACAATGGATAAGAGAATCCGGATAGATTTAAGCATGGCTACCGGAGAAAAAGTTTCCTCATAGTCGATCCCTTCTTTCTGAGTGAACCCTTTAGCAACAAGCCTAACTTTTAAGGTTTCAACTTTCTCGTCTACTCCTATCATCCCCTTGTAGATCCACTTGTATCCAATGGGTTTTATCCCTTTGGGTGGTTTTATAAGTTTCCAGACCTAATTGGAATACATAGATTTTATCTGTGAATTCATAGCCCTTTGCCAAAGATCTACATCTTTATCTTGTAGTGCTTCATTGTAGTTATAGGGCTCGGGATCCAGTTCTATCTAGATCCTATCAAAAGACTCTCCCAAGAACATATACCGATCAGGTTGATGAATAACCCTCTCACTACAACGAGACACTACCTGTGTCTGTGTACTAGCAGTAACCGGTTGTGCAGAATCTGAATCCTATGTGCAGAATCTATCTCGATAATCCTCCCACTATGACGAGGTAATGGAATATCAGTGACTTGTGGCTCCTCTTTCGTTCTACTTGTATTTTTGCTCAGTTCTTCCAGAACAATTTTGCTATTGGGCTATGTTCCATAATATAATCCTCTTCTAAGAATTGGGCATTAGTGCTAATAATGACCTTCTGATCCTTAGGTTTATAAAATAAGCCACCCTTCATTCCCTTGAGATACTCCACAAAGAAATAGACTTCTGTTCTTGGTTCTAACTTACTTGCGTTCTCTTTCAGCACATGTACTGGACACCCCCAAATTCGAATGTGTTTCAGACTAGGCTTACGCCCGATCCACAATTCTGTGGGAGTAAAAGGTACTGACTTAGAAGGTACCAAGTTCAGAATGTAAGCCGTTGTCTCTAAAGCGAGTCCCCAAAACGAATCTGGTAAACTTGAATATTTCATCATTGACCTTACCATCTCTATAAGAGTCCTATTCCTCTTTCTGCTACAACATTTTGCTGGGAGTGCCAGGTGCAGTCAACTGGGATGTAATCTCCTCTGATGACAAGTAGTCCTTAAACGCTCCCAAGAGGTATTCTCCACCACGGTCGGATCGTAGTAATTTGATACTTTTACCCAGACACTTCTTCGCCTCCGTCTTGAATTTTTTGAATTTCTCAAAGCATTCAGATTTACGATGCATCAGGTAAATATATCCATACCTTGAGTAGTCATCAATGAAACTAACGAAGTAATCAAAGCCACCTTTAGCACAGATTATCATAGGACCACACACATCAGAATGAACCAACTCCAACGATTTTTTAGCTCTATAGCCTTTGTACGAAAAGGGCCTCTTGGTCATGTTATCCTCTACGCAAGATTCACAGACTGGAAGTACCTCCACTTCCAATGAACTCAAAGGTCCATTTGCTACCAGTCTATTTATTCTTTTTAGATTTACCTAAACGTAAGTGCCAAAGAAACGTTTGGTTCATTAAAGAATGAAACTTTCTCTTATATGGTAATATAGATGTATTATTCATTTCAATCAGTTGCAGTATAGGAGAGATTGAAGTAATAATATAAAGATCATCCCCCAATGTACCATAACAGATAACCCTCTTTATTAGCCTCAATAACCACAGAGTTATTAAATAAACAAAAAAATGGCTCTGATACCAATTTGTTGGAGGTAAAACTGTCAAGATTATTATTTTTGTAAACGATTTTCGGTAAAAAATTAACTGGACGAGCAAACACCTAAATAGGCTCCAGATAAAACTTTTGACGTTGAACGATAAAAAATAAACCCATGCAACCAAAGTTAATTTAGAAGAATACATTTTTTCGATTTATTCTTCAACTACGATTTGATTCTGAGTTGAAATTCGAGTCAGATCTTTTACTGTATTCCCTTACGCGATCCTCAAACGTAGTGTGGGTTACGAACTATCGAGAACTTGTACCGGAAAAATCCCCATATCTTTCGTCTTGAAAGACAAAATATGATATCATGATATATGATAGATGATCTATCAAATCTAAAACTGGTTCAGCCTATCCACGTATATACAGGGCTACAACAGGGACCTGGGAAGTAATTATGAGTAAGACTTCCAGTGGAACACATATACCCACTAGCAGTTTCTGCAATTATGGAAAAATACAGCGATTTCTACAATTTTCATAAAACACTAAATTACAGTTCACACCACTAAAAAACTATAATTGCAGTTTGACCCATAATCTCAAGACCTTCTTGCATTGAGCTCCTGTTATTAAATACTTACCATTTCTCCCCACGTTAAGATTTTCGATACCTGCCAATTAAATTTAATTACTGACAATTTAATTTAGTCGACATCTTGATATTCCTTAAGCCCATCTACTTAACTTATTTGACCGCCGAATAATTAAATTCACCTGTAGGGTTTGGCCTGGTCAAAACTTATAAGCATTCTTAAGGAGGTATCGTCAATTCGGATCTTTTAGGATGTGAATTCCCTTAATAATTAATATTTTCAATATAAATAATACCGCTATCCAACTTACTGGGAATATAAACCTATATAAGATCGCACCTCTAATGAATTAAAACAACGAATATTAACTATACGCAAATTAATAATTATTTCAGGATTAAGAGGATAAGCATTATTCATAATAACCTTGGGGTGTAAATTAATTTATAGAGTCAGTATAAAATTAATTATCCCAAATGTCTCGTTTAATATACACAAAGTGTATTAACACAGAGAGCTAGAACAATAGAAGACGCTATTATATGTTCCCTGTAACCAAGATAGGCCTACTAAAACTCTGTACTACAGTCGTACCGATAGTATGTCCATTTTTATCTAAACTATGAACATAAAACTTATATTCTGCAAGAACCTAAAATCTAATCTTCTATGTGCAAGCCGTACTTTACACACCAGATTAAATATTATACAGAATATCGGACATCCATGCATATCAAAGAAATGGTACACATACATTGCTCATAAAGATTCTCGTAAAATAAAAAATTAATTTTATTAAAAAATAAAATTAAATACTAAAAACATAGTTTTTAGTATACCAATCCTAACAGAACCTTCAATTGCCTCGATCCATAGGCGACCACTTTACCCAATTGCATTAACACGCAACCCAAACCCTCGTGCAAGGCATCGCAATAAACGGCATAAACGAGTTCTCTCTCCAATATAATCAGAACAGGTGCACTAGTCAACCTTGTCTTCAATGTCTGAAAGGCGAGCTCACAACTATCACCCCATACGAACTTGACTCATTTTCGTGTAAGGCGTATCATTGGCGTTGTAAGTCTAGAGAAGTCCTTTACAAACTGGCGGTAATAATCTGCCAACCCTAAGAAGCTCTAAATCTCAAACACACTCTTCAGCTATTCCCATTCCATTATAGCTTTGATCTTGGATGAATCCACTGCCACCCCATCTCTCGAAACAACATGCCCCAAAAACTTCACCTCGGGTAACCAAACTCGCACTTGTCGTACTTGGCATACAGCTGATGGTCTCATAACAACTGTAAGGCAATTCGAAGATGCTCCTCGTGCTCCTCTTCCGATGATGAATAAATCAAGATGTCATCCACGAATACTACCACGAATCGATCAAGGTAAGGGTGAAAGATATGGTTTATAAGGTCCATGAACATTACCTGGGTGTTAATCAGTCCAAAAGGCATGACCAAGAACTCAAAATGTCCATAGTGAGTTCGAAAAGTCGTCTTTGGAATGTCTTCCTCCTTGACCCGCAACTGGTGGTAACCCGATCTCAAGTCGATCTTTGAGAAACAACATGAACCTCTCAATTGGTCAAACAGATCGTCAATACGAGGCATAGGATACTTATTTTTAATGGTCATGTGGTTCAACTTACGATAATCTAGGCAAAAACGCAGCGACCCATCCTTCTTCTTGGCAAACAACGCCAGAGCTCCCCAAGGAGACACACTAGGGCAGATGAATCCCTTGTCTAACAACTCATAGACCTGTACTTTCAACTCTCTCAACTCAGTAGGTGCAAAACTGTTAGAAGGCAGAGAAATGGGGGCAGTTCCTAGAATGAGGTCTACGAAAAACTCAACTTTCAACTGTGGCAAAAGCTCAAACAATTCACCTAAAAACACATTAGGAAACTCACAAACAACGGGAGGAAGCTCTCCCCGAGTAGAGTCATTCTCACTCACCACCAAAATTGAGAAAAGGTGGCTAAGGCAGTCCCAGCTCTGTGATCTAAGGGATCTAGGTGCTAAACCATCGTCCCGGTCACCCACAAAGTAAAGGAAATCTCCCTCCAGTGTGCAAACAAACACCTATCGCCGGTCACAATCAATAAAGGTGAGAAAGGTGGTCAATCAATCAATCCCTAGGATGATATCAAACGAGGTCATATTGAGTACAATAAAATCAAATACCAAATGATGGTCAGCAATCTCCACCTCACAAGCTCTACAGACACGTTTCAACGCAGTCGTCCCACCCATCGGTGTCTCAACACATAAGGAACTACCCAACAAGTCTATCTCTAACCCCTATGCAAATGCGAATGCAAATGAGATGAAAGAATACGATACTCCGATAACAACGAGACCATTAGCCTAAGAATGGTACACAAAGAATGTACCTTGTATGATCGAAGGACTGGATGCGGTATCTGACACGACAGGTGCCACTGACGTACTAGGCTCCATAAGAGCATACGCTCGCCCTTGGTTCCCCTGATTTTGCCTGCAACTACTCCTTGTCCTTAGCTACCACACTGACTGAGCTGAGCTGGCACCTCCTACTGTTGTCACTGATTATACCCCCGAAGGCTGTTGAGACTGACCATATCCCTGTCGCCCCTACGACACTTGCACTTGATGTGCTCCCGTAGCACCCTGTATACTCCCTCCCTAAGGGCAATCTCGTCGTAAATGACCCATCTGGTCACACCAAAAACATGAAAACGGGGTCCTCCCCTGAGTCTAGCTCTGGTGCTGCTGCTATCCTCCCTGTAAGCAGTCCCTTGCACGGTGCCCTAGTCATTTACATGTATAGCATACCATCTCCTAACGTTCAAAATGCCCTAATGAACCCATAGATGGTGTAGGTGCCGACCGTAGCTAGGGCAAAGACCCCGTAGGATAAGAACCCAACCCTCTAGATTTCTGCCTCTTTGTCTGGCGCCCCTCAGATTGAGCACCGAAAGTCCCTTGATGTGACTTGCTCTCCCTGATCTTACGGCTTTTCGCCATTGCATTCTCCACTCGGATAGCGGCTTCAACGATCTCAGTATAAACTTGAAAACCCAACGCTGCGATCCTGTCCTTAATCGAAGGTAAAAGACCCCTTCAAACCTCTTGGTCCGTAACTCCTCCATCGACACCATCTCAAGTGCAAACCGCGATAGATTCGCGAACTTGGCCTCATATTAGACCACGATAAGATTCCCTTGAATGAGGGAGAGAAACTCTTTCCAATACGCATCCCGTGAAGAACCCAAAAATACTTTTCCATAAAGACCCTAGTAAAAGCAGTCCACGTGCCATCTACGATGGTCTTAGCAAACTTTCACCATTCTCTTGCATCCTCCCGAAGTTGGAACGCCGCCAACCTGACGCGCAACTCATCCTCCCCAATCTCTAGGGTGTCTAAGATTGTGGTGCTTACTTCAAACCACTCGGTAGCAACCTTAGGGTCTGGCTCCCCAGAGAAGGTCAGAGGGTCCAACCACCGAAATTCCCTCATTGCAATAGAGGCCCTTAGCTTAGGAGCCCTCATTCCAGCCCTAGTTGCCTCGACCATCACACTCATTGTGGCAAGCATCTCCTACACAACATTAACACCGCCCACTTGATCTTGCGAGGCATGAACGTCCCCTTCTTCTAGAACCTGGGCATGCGCATAGCCTCGGCCACGGCCTCGACCCTTACCACATCTCGGCATCATCTCTCTACGAATAAGAAAGAACAAGGGGAGGTATCAACATAAGCTCACGAGAACTCATCTCTCATAGAAAACATCACTCTTCAACAAGACATCACTTCACTCAAATCGTCATATCAACGCACCTTATGCAATACATAACGAGGGGGATTAATCAGAATGACACGTCAATCCGGCTAACTCGTTTAGATTTCTAGTTAGAACGAACGTCGGCCAAATGCCTTTCTAACTCGAACCCCAAACCAGTCAACTGGCCGCCCAAGGGCCAAACATGTCATCCTAAAAGTTCAACTTCCACACCAAAACATTACATCGCATGCAAATGTCAAGTTATACTCAAGATGCTTCATGCAAGCACACCAATTCATGAATCTCACACATCAATGCAAACCGTCACGCAATGGATCAACCATCCCCACGGTTCGTAAGTATTTGAACCAACTGCTCTAATATCAATCTATAACGCCCTAATTTCATAATAATTAAAAATCGAGGAAGGATAAGAGATTTCTTCACTAAAAGTGATCATTTCTTTTTGAAACTCAACCCCTGAAAATAGTTAGTTTATAGCTCAAAGAATAGTTTAAACATATTTAGGAAAAACCCCATTTAAAATAATTTTTCAATGAAAACCACCTAGCAGAGTCCACTCAAGCGGGCCCTTCACCGCTCGAGCGGTGGGGTACCTGGGAGCATCCTGCCAAAAACTTGAAGATCTTTTTGAAAACCAAGAAAACACTTGATTATCACAAGTCTCAAGCATGCTTTATAAGAGGCTCAAACTCAAGGAAAATACATGCATTTAGAAGGGAAAAACACCATTTAACTCAAAGACTTACGATTTTAACATTTGAAACCATAGAGTATCATCTAAAAATTAAGGAATTTGATCCAAGAACAAATCCAACGCCCTCGTATGCATGCAGATATATGAACATGACCATAAGATCTTACAAAGGGTTACTCCAACCCACAAAACAATAATCCAAGGAAGAATTACATTTACAACATCTTCTTTTCTCAAAAGGGTGGTACAACAAGAATGTAATCCTACCCACTACTCAAAATGGTCCAGCTACCACCGCCTCAATCTAAAACCTTTTTCCCGCTATCACCTGAAATGTTATTAAACAACATGAGCCAAAACTCATAGGAAAAAGACGAACAATGAACATATACATGACATATGAAGATGGTTATGTGGGATGCACACATAAGTATAACCAAAACACATATCGTTTCCCCCAAACCAAAAATCCCAATGCATAACAAAGTTTTAGTAAAAAAAATAGATTATTACTCGCCACTTCAAAGTTTTTGTGAAAACAACCATTATAGCAAAACCGCTTATCATTCCCAATCTACTCAATCCATTTTCACATTCTAGTATTTTATTTAATGAAGATTTTACCAGCCCAATTAATCCATTAAGTTATTTTAGTACCAAAGTTGAACGACGCCTATCGATCAAGGCATATTTATCGCCACCAGTCCACGCAAGGTCTTAGGGATAAGTATTCATTCTATAGCCCGACACGGTGTGCACGCATTTTTGATTTTCCTCGAAAACATCGATGGGTGGGCCGCCCAATAGCATGCTTTTACGGGGATTAACCCAAAGAAAAGGCATACCTTACATCGTGCAAGTTTTTGGTCTTTCATCGACGAGCAAATCATGCCCAAACTTAATTATTCACTTTCATCACGCAATACTTTAATCATCTCATACAATTTTTGATTTTTCATCAAAAACTCCCAAATTTACGTACTCGATACTAGCATGTGCCACACAAATCATTAAATATAAGCACAATAGGTTGTCTCGATCCTCAACTTACCTAATAATCATATCAATTTGAATATATGGGTCCCACAACCCCAAAACCCCCAATTTCCATTGTTAAAGCTCAATTTAAAACCCTAACTCAACATTTTTCAAATTCAACTGTGTGCAACGACAACGCAAAGATAGAATCGACTTAAATCCTTCGTAGATCTAAGATTTAACCTCCCATAACAACACATCCTAACCTAGGGCTTAAAAAATATCATTTTTGTGCTTTTATGCTCATAAAACCAAAAATACAACACATATCAGATAGATATTCAAAGAAAATCTTGAATCCTACCTTTATGAAGCTTTAGCACTGAGGAGAACGCCCTAACAAGCCCCAAACACGAGATCCTCCAATCAAAAGATAAGAAAAGAGTCTCCGACAGCAAGATCGGGCCTCCAATGAGAAAATAATCGAGGTGAAAGTGCAAGATCCCACCAAGGGAAGCTAAGAAGCTCTAAATAACCTCCAAGCTTAAGCCATAACCCTCACTTTGCGCTAGAGAGAGAGAGATATGAAAAGAATGAGGAAAAATGAGGCCCTACGCGACTTTTTAAAAAGTCTGCTCCGCGACAGTCCGCTCGAACGAACCCCCACCACTCGAGCAATCCCCTCCCTCAAAACCTCTCGGCCACCTATTCGCTCGAATGGGCTCCCCATCGCTCGAGCGGTTAGCACTGGGAGGCAAACTGAACAGAAGCTTCTAGAACTGGGCCAAACGCAAGCTAAACACCTCACCGCGACGTTTCCATGTATTAACCCACACTCACTATAACGTTAGCCAACACATCCACAGGTTCAAGTTTTAATTCTCACGTAACATCTACACTTACAAACGTTTCTACCGGGAGCTTTTGGGTACCTTTTGGGGATCATTTGGGGATCATTTGGAGTATAAATTGGCTTATTTTGGGAGTTGTTTTACAAGTAAAATTTCTCACTTTTACCCTAACCTTTGACAAGAAAACTGGAAGCTTTGATTCTTTTTCAAACAAAGTATCTTTTCTACAAATTCCTTTGGTTTGGGTTTCTCAAAATCAAGTTCATTTCCTATCGATCACGTGGGTATCTAGTGTTTCGAGTTCAGGTGTGACATAATTTTTTTTAAATAGTGAGATCTATATTTATCTATAATCACGGTTTTGCAAAATAAATGAGTTCTTTATTTATAAAATATCACGATTTTTCAGTAAAATTGAGATCTTATGATTTTAATAATCTCGCTTTTATATTTTTTGTCACTGTTTTATTAACTTTTAATCGCAGTTTTAAATTGTGATCAAAAGTAAGAACCTTTAATTATACCTCCATAGAACAACTTGTGATCGGGATTTGTGATTTATTACATAATCCTCTTTTAAGAATCTAGTATTTGTGCTAACAAATACCTTATGACTTTTAAGATCATAAAATAAATCACCTTTAGTTCCTTTAGGGTACCCTATAAAGAAACAGACATCTGTCTTTGGTTCCACCATACTTGCATCTCCCACCAACACGTGTGCTGGACAACCCCATGTCCGGAAGTGTTTAAGACTTGGCTTACGTCCAGTCTATAACTCCAAATGGGTTCCGGGAATTGCCTTAGTAGGCACCGAATACAGAATATATGTCGTTGTTTCTAATGCATTCCTCCAAAATGAATGCGGTAAATCTGAATAACACATCATGCACCTCACCATCTTCTTAAGGGACCTATTCCTCCTTTCTGCTACACCATTCTGCTAAGGCATACCTGGTGCAGATAACTGGGATGCTATCCCATTTTCTGATAAGTAGTTCCTGAACTCCCCAGAGAGGTATTCACCTCCACGATTAGATCGTAGGGTTTTAATACTTTTACTTGTTTGCTTCTCCGCTTCCGCCTTAAACACTTTGAATTTCTCAAAGGTTTCAAATTTGCGGTGAAATAGGTAAACGTATCCATACCTAGAGTAATCGTCAATAAAAGTGACGAAATGCTCATACCCACCTCTTGCCTAAATGTTCATGGGACCACATAAATAGAGTGAACCACTCCTAACACTTCTTCATCTCTAAGTCCCTTGGCCGTAAACGGCCTCTTGGTCATCTTACCTTCCAAACAGGATTCGCAGACTAGAAGTGCCTCCACTTTCAATGAACCTAAAGGTCCATTTTCAACCAATCTTTGTATCCTTTTTAGATTAACATGACCCAAACGAAGATGCCAAAAAAGTGTTTGGTTCAAGGAGAAAACTTTCCTTTTAAGTGGTAAAACATGTAATTATTCACCTTATTATTTTTATCAGCAGAAATAACATGGTGTAAAATGTAAAGAGCATTTTTCAATGTACCATGACAGATAAATTATTTTCTAACCATAATATTACATGAAAACTTATTAAAAGAAATACAATATCCATCATTCCCCAAACAGGAAACCGAAACTAAATTTCGCTTGATTTAAGGTACATATAAAATGTTCTTCAAAATTAAATATTTATTTCTACTAAAATAAAGAACTATTTCTCCCACTGCAACGCAAACACTTGGAAGTTATTCCCCATCTGAAGGTAGACCTTGCTTTCTTTTCTTTTGGCATAAAATCCTTTTTTTAATATCTTTGTTAGTAACTTTTTTTCATATAGGTTCTTTCTTGTATATATGTCACGCCCCAAACTCCGGGTCACGTGAAAAGCCACAAAACAACCACCAAAACCATCCAAACAAAAGGGATTTAAAACCCAAAAGCCAAATCAGTCCAAAACCCTTGTAAAAACGTACAACCAAGGGTTTATTAATTTAAAAGAGTAGGCAAGAGACTACGATTTCAGCCCACAAGCCAAACCTTTAAAGACAAAATATGTGTTTTGAATAAGAAAATCTTTTCGTTTTAACAGAAGCTTTGGCCGTTCTAAAATCTTCCTCGAAGAACAAGAGTTTAAATGAAGCATAAACCAATTAAAAATTTTTCTTGTAAACTGTTGAACCCATCAACGAAAAACGTAGTAACAAACTACGAAAAACAACAACCAACCCAAGGTTCTCTCGAAAGCATTAAACACAAACATACAGGCTAACACGAGCCTCAAAACGGTTTTACAAAATAAACAGGGTCTTGTCATTAGCCACCTCCAGGCACCACCGGGTCAACCTTTAGGACCATGCTTACCTGAAAAAGGTTTTACAGCAAAATTTCACATCGTGAGCCAAAACCCAATAGAAACAGACTATAAAGCTGTAAAGCAGGATATGCAATCACAAACATACAGGCTCAACCACAGGAGCCAAAAAGGTTTTCTCAACCCAAAATCACAAGTTTTTCCATCAGGCTAGCACGAGCCTCAAAACGGTTTTACTTCATAAAACCCCACATTTTCATCCTTAAAACCATGCATATCAACAATGTAGATAACATTTTCTCCCTTAAAGAAAATTAGTAATCAAAACGTTATTTTCTACTCTGATCACACACCGTGAAAAGAGAAAAGATATTTTTCACTCGAAACACAAACACAGCCGAGGAAAATAAATCGATAAAACAGTATGCTCCACTCAGACCACACAGCCGAGGAGAAAGATAAAATGATTCCTATGTACCAACTCTATCACAAGGGGACAGAGGTAGCAATTATAGACACTTGCCAATTACCCAATCCCTATACATCATAGGACTGGTTAAGTAATGACAAGTTCTATACGGAGCACCACAACATAAAGGCTTAGTTTACGGGTTCAACAACCCGATGGAACAAAGCACCCAACCACCTTCTTTACGGAAACTACCCCAAAGGAACAAAATGTACCTACTTTGCGCACGTTTTTGGATTTCCATCGAGAGAAACTCGTGCCAAATACCCGCTATCCCGGTACATCTAGAGAATTATTTCAAAACAAACCCGTAGCTCAACAACTACGAAAAACATTTTCTCAAATGCAAAGAATTGCAGACATGATTAGTGGCTCCCGTATCTACACACCAGGCTTCCGTAGATACAACCGCTAAACATGA
>JAOTRH010480208.1:4106-18965 GCA_034768845.1 Heliamphora exappendiculata
GCTCCTCTAGATCAACCTGCGTGACCGTATTCACCTGAAAAATATTTTTTAATTCCACACCGTGTGCCAAAGCTCAGCAGAAACTAGGCAAACATGTAATAAAAGCTAACGATGCTAATGCAAAAAGATGTGGATATTTCGACTGGCATGAGCCTCAAAAATAGTTCGATATAAATATAGATGTACGACAATTCTTCACATGCAATCATTGACTCTCACAAGCCCCACATGCAACACATGTTTCTATCGACTCTCACGAGCCCCACATGCAACACATGTATGTTTCGACTCTCACAATCTCTGAAAACAGTTCTATTAAATCCACGATAATTCATACATAACACGTGCATCTTCTCGGACATTCACCAAAGGACCGTAGCCCCATCTAATATATTGTTAACCAGAGTTAACATGTATCGGACCACTTTTCGTTCCTCATTAATTAGAGTTAACACATACAACACACGCAACATACACAACGCATACAACATATGCATCTTCACGGGCTTTCACCGTAGGACCAATATCCGTCCCTTATTATGCATCTTTAAAATCAGAGTTTTAACGCACCAAACAAGTACAAACCCCACACAAGTACAAACCCCACGTTTCACATAACGATATCACATGCCACACAACTCGTCATCCAACAACCCGGGTGACCAACAAGTAACAAAACTAAATTCAACCCTGAAGGCTAGCTCTAAACCTCCAAAAACTTTAATTTTCACAAACATTTTCAATAAACACCGTGTTTTCCAAAACTTGCCCCTTTTCAACCACAAAATCGAAGCAACCAAATTCCCTTTTGATACCCTCCATACACAAGCCCAAAATTACAAAGAAACACCAAAAGAAACACCTCAAAACCCCTTTTTGTCGAACCAAAAGCAACCAAAAATGATTTAGGAGCAAAACTCGACTTTTTGAAACATAAATCAACATTTCATGCATTTTAAAACGGTAAAAACACATACGATTTCACGTAGCACCCCTTTAAGACATGAGAGTCTAGGATCCTACCTCATTGAGTCAAAAACTCAAAGGTCGAAATGTCGACCAAAAACGAACTTGGTCAAAACGAGATTCCATCTGGCTGAACGCGTAGCTCATAGCGAGGATACTTAGGATCCACTATATGATTGCTAAAAACCAAGTTCTGAACCCCCCGAAAACGAGAGAGAATGCAGAGGTTTTGAAACAACACTTGGCTTGCAATCTAAGGATTTTTCCAAAAATATCTAAAACCTGATATTTATAGGTCTGCCCGAAAAATATTTATTTTTATTTTTTTCAAACTTCGCACCACAACGTCCAACGGTCCTGAGATCTAAACCAACATGCAGTTTAAAGCCCAAATATGCTTAAAAACTCATACAAACATGCTATATGAAAATAAGAAACGACATGCCAAACGTCGTAAAAATTAAGATATTTATATTTTTCAAAAAAAAAAGTGTTGACACATATTGAACAAATGAGTTGACACTTTTAACCAAAATAAATGATTTATCTCTCAAGAGAATTAAAACACCTAAGTATTTTTTAGAATACTTTGTGTTGAACCCAATTGATAATTGAGGCAAAACTTTAAACAAGTGTATACTTGAAGATATTAAGTCTGTTAACACATTTGAACAAATGGTTTGACACCCTAACTTGTCGTTGAAATTGTTTTTAGGTATTAAAAGTTTGTATCGACACAAAAAAATTTGGTGTCAACACAAAAGAGTCGAAGCTCTCTGCACTCAAAATGAATCGACACAAATTGAATTTATGTCGACACACATGTGGTTCCTCACTTTTGTTATCCAGAATTTTGAGTCGCCACAAATGCCAAATGAGTTAACACAAAAGTACCAAGGCAACCTGTAAATTTTGGGTGTCGAGACAAAATTGAAGATGAATCAACATCAGTCCACCTGAAAAAATTTTGTGTTGACACCAATGTCCACATGAGTCGACACAAATATTTCGAGGGTTCCGGCAGAATATTATTGTCGACACCAAGAAGATTTGTGTAAGCACAAATGGTCCTATCTCGGATGCTGAAATTCAAATGAATCAACACAATATCCATTTGTGTCGACACCATGGTGTTGGTGAGAAAAAGTACAAAATTTGTGTTGACACCTCAGAAGAATTGTGTCGACTCAATCACTTGAAATCCTTGCTCTACACATTTTGTGTCAATCCAAAAACCTTTGTGTCGATACCTGCGATGCAAATTCAAATTCGTGGCAGATTTCGACGGTTGAATTTTTGGCACTTAATGCCTTAATCTACCTCAAATGGTCATGAATGCTCAAGAGCTTATATAAGTAGTTATTTCTCAGCATTTAATCTCTCTGAAGGCTTACAATCACTATTATATTGCTTACTTCAAACACAAAATCTTCATGCTTTTATTTATTGCTGAACTACAGCTCTTTTTTCTCATCTCTTTTTACTTTTTCATTTATTGTTAATTAATTTTTATAAAGAGAGTGAGTATTTCTCATTTAATTACTTCATCTATTACATTCAAGGGTGAGTCACCATTTATCCTTTGAATGAGTGAGTAATCTAATCAAAGAAAAGTTCAAGAGTGATTAGAAAAAAATATGAGATTATTTTCATAGGATCTTCTTGAAACTGCTATAGGCTTTTGAATGTTTTCGTAAACATTCGTTTGCTCAAATGAAGTCTTGAGGTTGTAAGGCTTTGAATGCGCCCGTGAAGTATTCTATATAGTGAAAATTCTCAAGGAAAAACTTGAAGAGTGCACGTAGGCTTGGAAGAAGTCGAACCACTTTAAATTTATGGTGTCCGGTTCATTCTCTCTATCCCTAACCTATTTAATATTTGTATTGCTTTAATCTTTGATTATTTTGCTATATTTGTTTGCTATATTAAAAAGTTTTTAAAAAGATTTTAAAAATTGTTATTAATTTTTTTAAGACTCATTTCACCACCTCTCTTGGGTTGGCTAAAACTAACAATTAGTATCAGAGCTTGGACTCTTGTTTTTTACTGAACAGTCTAAGACTTTTTATGGCAACCACTATCATCGGACCTATCCAATCCGAAGGTCAGTCGACCAACAGACCACATTTGTTCAATGGAACAAATTACAATTTTTGAAAGGCTAGAATGAGAATCTACATTCAAGCCGTAGACTATGACCTTTAACGGGTTATCATTAATGGACCCAAAAGGCCCACCAAAACCATTGAAGGGGCTTTCGTCCCTAAACCGGAAGCTGAATGGATTGAAAATGACATTAGAGAGATTTAAAAAAATGCTAAAGTTATGAATCTCCTATATTGCTCACTTGACCCAAATAAATTCAATAAAATCTTTACATGTGACACCGCAAAAGAAATACGGAATATACTTGAAATTACCCATTAGGGTACTAACCAAGTGAATGGGTCTAAAATAAGCCTGCTTGTGCGTAACTATGAGCTATTTAAAATAAAACATGATAAAACCATATCCGATATGTTTACACGCTTTACTGATATTATAAATCGACTAAATCTCTCGGTAAGATTTATTACAATGCAGAAATGGTAAAAATAATTCTCAGGTGTATGCCTAAGAGTTGGGAAGCTAAGGTCATTGCTATCCAACAAGCTAAAGACCTCAACACTCTTAGCTTGAAAGAACTTGAATCTTTCATGACACATGAGATGATTATATAAAAACGAAAGATGAGGATAACAACAAAAAGAAGAAGGGCATTGCTTTCAAATCCTCAACTCATGATGAAGAATTCGACGAAGATTCCTCAGGTGATGAGAACAAAGACAGAGCCCTTATCACAAAGAAATTCAAATCGTTTCTTAGAAATAATAAATAATGAGGAAGAAAGTTCTTCAAAAAGAAGGACATCGAGGTGAGCCTACCAAATTCAACGACGACTCTAGCAAATTCAAAAACGACTACAAGAAAGAGAAAATTATCTGCTACGAGTGCAAAAAACCTGGACATGTCAAAGTTGAATGTCCTTTGCTCAAGAAGCAATTGAAGAAGGGTTTCAAGAAGGCAATAATATCCTTATGGGGCGGAAGAGATGACAGCAGTTCCGAAGATGAAAAAGAGAAAACGAAGTTGCAAATCTATGCCTCTTAGCTAGAGAAGATGATGTGATAATCCATGATTCTTTCTCTTTAGATAAGCTACAAAATGCATTTGAAGATTTACATGATGAATTTAAAAAAATAGGTGCTAAGAACTCTATTTTAAAGAAGTTGGTTCTTTCCTCCTCAAGTGAAATTGAAATTTTGAAAAGTGAAAAACTTGCTTTATCAAAACAAGTTTCTGTTTTGAAAGATGAAAACAAGGTTTTAATTGAAATGGTTGAAGACCTTACTAAAACTGTTTATATGTTCACTTAGAGAAAGAACAACTTAGACAAATTTCTTGACATGCAAAAGTGTATTTTTAACAAAGTCAGAATTGGGTATAAACGAAAGAAGAAACAAAAGTTCTTAAGTAATATTTTTGTCAAAACATCTTCAAATCATAAAAATGCTTCCTGTTTTCATTGCTATGAACAATAACACATTGTTATACATTGTCCACATAGAAAACTTTTAAATATTTATGTCAAGAAGATTTTCGTTCCTAAAGGAACACATTATCAAGGAACTAACACCAAATGACCCAAAAAAATTTAGGTACCAAAAATTAAAACTTGATTCTCCTTGCAGGTGTGTCTCAAATCCTCATTTAAAGAGGGGATGTGGTACCTCGATAGCACGTGTTCAAGATACATGACAGGTGACCAAATGATTTTTGCATCTCTCAAACCAAAAGATTGTGAATTTATAACTTTTGGAGACAATAGTAAAGGAAAAATTATAGGAATTTGGTGTCTCGGTAAAATTTCTTTCCCTTCTATTGAAAATATTTTGTTTCTCGATGGTTTGAGATATAACCTTCTTAGCATAAGTCAACTTTGTAACAAAAGCTACAATGTTGTATTTGATCATTCTAAGTGTATTATTAAAGATTCAACCAATAACAAAGTTATTTTTGAAGGTCATAGACATGAAAATATTTATACATTTACTCTAAATGATCTTTTCAAAAATGACACCAAATGCTTAGCCGCCTTGAGTGATAATAGTTGGTTGTGGCATAGAAAGCTTAGACATACACACATGAACTTGATTTTCAAACTTTTGAAAAAGAAAATGGTGATTGTGTTACTAAATTAAATTTGAAAAAGACAAAGTGTGTGATGCATCTTATAAGGCAAGCAAATTAGAAGTTTTTTTTCATTCTAAAAATATAATTTCAACTTCTAAACCATTACAACTATTTCATATGGACTTATTTGGTTCAACAAGAACTTTATGCCTTGGAGGCAAGAGATATGTCTTTATTATTCTTGATGATTTCTCTAAATACACTTAGGTGCTTTTCCTAGCTCATAAGGATGAAACTTTTGCTTTTTTTATAAAACTGTCTCAGAGAGTTCAAAATGAAAAAGGTTTCAAATTACAAGTATTCGAAGTGATCATGGTAGGGATTTTGAAAATAAAAATTTTAAAAGTTTTATGATGAAAATGGGATTAACCATAACTTCTCTGCTCTTAGAACTCCTCAACAAAATAGAGTTGTTGAGAGAAAGAATATGACTTTGAAAGAAATAGCTAGAACCATGTTCTGTGAAAACAACCTACCATGATACTTTTGGGTCGAGGCTGTCAATACCGCTTGTTTTATCATAAACAGAGGTATGATACAATCTTCTCTCAAGAAAATTCCATATGAGCTATGAAATGGACAAAAACCTAACATCATCTATTTTTGCGCCTTTTGGTGCAAATATTTTATTTTAAATAACAATAAAGAACTTTTCGACAAGTTCGACGCAAAATCTGATGAAGGTATTTTTTTAGAAAATTCTACATCTACCAAGTGTATCAAGTTTTTAATAAAATTATCCTAACTGTTGAAAAATTATATATGTTATTTTTTATAAAAGTAATCTTAATTTTTCAAAAAATCTTTGTGAAGATAACTTAATTGACATAAAAATGATGTTGAAGATATCTTAATGAAATAAAAGGAAGAATCAAATGAAAAGGAAGCTTCAAATCCTCGACAAATTGAAGTCCAATAAGCTGCTGAATCTTCAAATCTAGAAAATTCAAATTTGCCTATGGAATTGAGGTATACTCATGATCACCCAAATGATCTTATCATTTGTGATCCAACTCAAGGTATCAAAACTCGATACTCTCTACATAATATTTGTGGAAATTTAGCATTTTTTTTAGACAGAACCAAAATATTTAGAGAAAATAAAAACGATGAGTTTTTGACCTTAACTATGTAAGAAGAGCTTAATCAATTTGAAAAAAAATTAGGTTTTGATTTTAGTCTCAAGGCCTAAGGAACACCCTATCATCGATACAAAATAGATTTTTAGAAACAAAATTGATGAGAATGGAGTAGTTCTTAGGAACAAAACTCGATTGGTAACCCAAGATTACAATCAATAAGAAGGCATCGATTTTATTAAAATTTTTGCTCCTGTGGCTAGGCTTAGAGCCATTAGGATGTTACTTGCTTTTGCATGCTTTAAAAACATCAAACTCTATCAAATAGATGTCAAATGTGCCTTTTTAAATGAATTTATCTTGGAGAAAGTTTGCATAAAACAACCTCCTGATTTTGAAAATCTAGATTTTTTAAACCATGTTTACAAACTTTCCAAGACTCTTTATGGTTTAAAGTAAGCACTTAGAGCATTGTATGAAAGGCTAAGCAAATTCTTGAATAAAAATGAGTTTTCAAGAGAAAAAATCGATGCCAATCTTTTCATCAAGTCTCAACGAAATGATACGCTAGTTGTCTAAATTTATGTAGACATTATTTTTTGTTCAACTAACAAATCTCATTGCAAGGATTTTGTTAATTGTATGCATGGAGAACTCGAGATGAGCATGATGGGTGAGCTCAACTACTTCCTTGGACTTCAAATCAAAAAAACTCAAGAATGAATATACATCAATCAAGCTAAGTACACACAGGACATATTGAAGAGACTTGACATGCTGAAAGCAAAACCTATGGGAACTCTAATGTGTCATACAACATAGCTTGACAAGGACGAAGATGGTATGGTAGTAGATGGAAAGCGATATAGAGGTATGATTAGATCTATAATATATTTAACTGCTAGCCGTCCCGATATTATGTTTAGTGTATGTATGTGTGCTACATTTTAATTAAATCCTAAAGAATCACATGTGACCGCTGTTAAGCGCATCTTTAGACACCTCTTAGGTACACAAAAACTAAAATTATTCTATTCTAGGAAAATAGCCTTTGAGTTATTTGGCTATTCAGATGCTGATTTTGCTGATTGTAAAGTAGGTAGAAAAAGTACAAGTGGAACTTGTCAATTCCTATGATGCTCACTAATATCTTGGTTTAGAAGGAAAAAAAAGAACTCAGTAGCCTTGTCTACATCCGAAGTTGAGTATATTGCAGCTGAAAGCTGTTGTGCACAAGTTCTTTGGATAAAATAACAACTAAAAAACTATAATTTTTATTTAGATCATATCTCTATAAAATGTGACAACACAAGTACAATTAATATATCCAAGAACCCAATACAACACTCAAGAAGCAAGCATATTGAGATTAGACATCATTTTATATAAGATCATGTGCAAAAAGGTAATATCGAACTTGAATTCATAGGCACAGATTACTAATTAACTAACATTTTCACAAAACCCTTAAATGATGAAAGAGTCTGCTATATTAAAAGAGAACTTAGTATGTTATATGCTCCTAATTCATGATTAATATGCCATGCTAATCATGTATTTTCATTGCATTTCAATGCTTTTGACATTCTTCATTGATGTGTGAAAAGTGTCGACACCACTTGAAAAAATGTCGACACATATGTGTGCTGAGTTGACCCAAAACTGTATAGAACTTGCACTTCGAAAAAAAGTGTTGACCCTTTTTTATATAGTGTTGACTCAAATTTGTTGTCTAACTCTCGGTAAATTTGTGTCGACACAAAACTTAATCGTGTAGACCAAAACAGCCGAAAGTGTCGACACCTTCTCAAAAAGTGTTGACACAATTTTTATTCTGTGTCACCTACACTCACGAAGAAAAGTGTCGACGCAACTGACATATGTATCGACACAAATCTTTATGCATATATAAAATGGTCCGAACTCCACACGTCACACCGTTTCTCCCTCTCTCTTTCTCAAACTGTTTATCTCCCGTAAATTTTTTTCTCCTTTCAAAATTCATGTCGACTCTTCGTCTCCACCCTCATTCTCTCTTCGATTGCATCCCCAAATAGAGCAAAGTGCCACCGAAGACAATGGAAAAGAGGGCTAAATGCACCGGCAAAACAGGTTCTTGGAACCCTATGGCGTCCAAAAAGAAGAAGATGACGGTGGCAGCAGCGAAAGTTCCGATATCTGAAGCCATAAGTTTCAAATCCCCCAAGTTTCAATAACTTTACTTTTCTTCTTTTATAAATTGCAAAGTCATCCCTGGCTGTAGTGTAGATTTTACTTTTTTCGACTCCATTGAAATGCGTTTCAAGAATCTCTTTTCGACTCTCAGGTGGGAGAGACTCTTACAAATTTGAGAACCTCACTATCCCACACTTGTTAAATTATTCTATGTTCACTTTCACATCTCCTTGATTCCGTCCACCACCATAACCACATGGGTAAATGGTGTTGAAATTCATTTAACCCCTCAATCTTAAATGAAATCCTTTGTGTTCCGGAGGGTGAACTTTTTGTATCTTGCAATAAGCGACCCACGTACTTGATGGTTTCTCTTTTTTTGATGCTGTGAAAAACATCTTTGAGAATGATGAGATTGACCCCATCAAGCCCTTAGAAGTAAACTCCCTTTAGCCAGAGATGTGTATCTTGTACCATATGGTGAACTACATTTTTCTCTCCCAATTGAAAAAAATCAGTGAGGTAGCCTACATGCATGTTTCCATCATGTGGTGCATACAGGAACAAAAGAACCAAGACTTAGGTTTCTTGTTCATTTCTGGCATGTTGCAATCACATAGCAAGTCAAATTCCTCCCTTCCACATGCTATGTATTTAAACCGAGTCTTTTACCATTTTAGCGTAGACTTATCCGCTGAGAAGATGGTGCCAATCTCTGAACATGATCTGTATGGCACTTCTACCCTGAAGCACATGCAAATCTCTCTAGTTGACAGAGTTTGGACCTCCAAGCGTGGTACGCCATTTATCTCTCGCACTCAATCTGCATCACGAGACTTTTCTCCTATCTGTGTTGACTTTGATTCCCCTACCCCTCCATCCACTAAGACTGACACTCCTAGTCTTTCTCATGCTCCTCTTTTCTCACATGTTTATGCTCCATCTGCTCCACCTATCTCTTCATATGCTCCTCTCAGTATTGATCTTTGAGAGGTTGTTACCTTGATTAAAGATCTATCATCTTCCTTGTCTTCCTTCCAAAATAAGGTTGATCAAGAATTTTTTGATCTCAATAAAATCGTATCTTCCTTATCTGAAAAGGTCAAGCATTTAGATAAAAAGAACCATAGCCTTCAGCGTGATGTTGAGATTGCAATAGATGACGAGAGAGCCCTTTGCCAAACTATGCATGACAACATAGTCTCCATAGTAAATTGCAACAAGGCAATCCTACACCAGGGTAGGAAGGAATATGGCCAGGGGATTATCACTGCTGTGCATGCCAACTCTCAAAAAGTCGATGAACATTTTCAACGGATCCATGAAGCTTGGAGCAAGTAGTTCAAGCCCAAGGGAACCAAAGAAAAGAAAGCGGCACGTTTGAAGCGTGAAGTAGATCTTGCCTTGGCTGCCACCTTTGAAGCAATGGCAGCAGCAGAAGCCAAAGATGAACGCTCTCGATCATCGAATGAATGAGCCTCTGCAAGTAAATAGAAGCCTGAAGCGAAGAAGCAATTCAAAAGATTCATGGACTACCAATAATTGACCCTTTTTGACAATTTCAAAAGGGAAAAAAGTGTAGTAAAGGGAAAGTAGTAAAGGAGAAATATAAACATTTCCAAACATTCAGTTTTTTATTTTTTATTATTGAAGGAGAAGTTGTAGTAGTTTAAACATTTCCTATTGTTGTTACTTGTTTATGGTGATTGAATGGTTTGGTTTAATGGTTTAATGGTTTAAATTTTATTTTATGGATGAATACTTGTGCATGATAAATTCTTTTTGATAGATTATCTATATGTATGACTTATTGGAGATAAATTCTTTTTATAGTTTTAAATTTTTTTAAAGCTATAAGATAGATCATCCATATGCACAAATCTTTCTAAGTTTATATTGCTAATCATCTTTAAATACATACTACAATGTTGTTTTAAAGCCTAGTCCTTGTGATTGCATATCCTGCTTAATGCATATCGATAAGAAGAGAATCGTTATTGAAAAATCATTTTAAATGTTTTATAGAAAATGTTGAAATGGTTAAAATCATCAAAAAATAGAAACTTGTTAGCCCAATAGTTTTTTATATTGATTTTAACGATTTTCATAAATTTATTTTCTAAACATAAATGGCTTTAAAAAAGATAATATTTATATTTTTCAAAAAGAAAGTGTTGACACATATTAAACAAATAAGTTGACACCTTTAGCCAAAAGAAATGACTTATCTCTCAAGAGAATTAAAACAACTAAGTATTCTTGAGAATTCTTTGTATTGAACCCAATTGATAATTGAATCAAAACTTTAAGGCAAAGTATACTTAAAGATATCAAGTGTGTCAACACCATTGAATAAATAGTTTGACACTCTAACTTGTCATTAAAGTTGTTTCCAGGTATTAAAAATTTGTGTCGACGTAAATGAATTTTGTGTCAACACAAAAGCGGCGAAGCTCTCTGAACTCAAATGGAGTCAACATAATGAATTTATGTCGACACAAAAGTGATTCTTCACTTTTGTTGTCCGAAATTTCGAGTCGACATAAATGCCAAATGAGTCAATACAAAAGTATCGAGGCCACCTGTAGATTTTTGGTATTGATACAAAATTAAAGATGAGTCGACACAAATATCCCGAACCCACCTAAAGAAATTTAGTGTCGACAACAATATCCACATGAGTCGACACAAATATCCTGAGGGTTCCTGCAGAATGTTTGTGTCGACACAAATGGCCCTCTCATGAGTGCTAAAATTTAAATGAGTCGACACAATATCTATTTGTGTCGACACCGTGGTATTGGTGAGTAAGATTATAAAAATTGTGTTGACACCTCAGGAGAATTGTGTCGACCTAGACATTTTGTGTCGACATGAAGTGTCGACCCAAAAGCCTTTGTGTCGACACATGTGACGCAGATTCAAATTCGCGACAGATTTCAACAGTTGAATTTTTGGCATTTAATGCCCCCACCTACCTCCAACGGTCATTAATGCTCAAGAGCTTATATAACGAATTACTTCTCAACAGTTAATCTCTCTGGAGACGTACAATCATTGTTCTATTGCTTGATTCAAACTCAAAATCTTCAAGCTTATATTTATTGCTGAACTTTAGCTTTTGTTCTTTATCTCTCTTTACCTCTTCAATTATTGTCAATAAATTTCTGTAAAGAAAGTGAGTGTTTCACATTTAATTAATTCATTTAATGTATTCAAGCTGAGTCACTATTTATCTTTTGAGATAGTGAGCAAATCTCATCAAAAAAAAATTCAAGAGTGATTAGAAGAAAATAAGGAATTATTTTTATAAAATCTTCTTGATGCTGTTGTAGGCTTTTGAATGTGCCCGTAACATTCATTTGCTCAAGTGAAGTCTTGAGATTGTAAGATTTTGAATGCGCCCGTGAAGTATTCTACATTGTGAAAATTCTTTAAAAAAAAACTTTGCGAGTAGACGTAAGCTTGAAAGAAGGTAAGAGCCACAATAAATTCTTGGTATTCGGTTCATTCTCTCTATCTCTAATCTCTTTAATATTTGCAGTACTTTAATCTTCGATTATTTTGCTATATTTATTTGCTATATTAAAAGGTTTTTGAATTTTTTTTAAAAATTGTTATTGATTTTTTGAAGACTCAATTCACCTCCTTTAGGTTGCCTAGAACTAGTACATATATTCCGGTTAATTTAATTAATTTGCAAAATTCAATTTTAATTGAATATTTTGTAAAAGAAAATAAAATTAAATTTTCTTAATTATATTTTTTTTATTTAAATGAAAAAAATTTAGACACTTTATTTTTTTAAAATATCTCGTTTAAAATTATTTTTTATTAAATCGAATATCTTAGAAAAGCATACAAATTAATTTCAGATCTTGAATTAATTAAATAAAAAAATATTTAATTTAAATAAATTATTATTTTTTTAAAAATGTGTAACATAAAATAAAATAAATGAATACCTTTAATCATTACCATAACTAAAAAGTTAAAGAAAAAACTGTGCATTCATCGAATTTTATTTATTACGTATTAAAACATTAAAAAATGATTTGGCAAATTAGAATCTATGGAATCGTGTACACGAAAAGAAATGTTAAACTCTTTCAGATCGTGTGATTTTTGAAATTAATAAACTTATTTTAATTAAACGAATTTTAATAATCCTAAAAATTATTTTTAAAATCCAAGTGGGTGAGAAAATTTATTCGCAAAGAAATTCTGTGGTCTCCATCACCAGTTTGTAGGCGATGTAATTTAATCCTGCATGTTGGCAGTAAGGTCTTTCTCTCCATCAGACTGATTAATTGCAGTATTACCAGTACAAATCTCTTTTAAAAATAATTCTGCATAATTGTTAGTGTGAATCACTTCTCCATTTTAAGGGTTCATTGCGAAATGATTGATTTGGGATTAGGTGGTAGTTAACACTTAACTATAAATAACAAGTATTCTCGCCATCTGAGCTACTATTAATATTTACTGGACCGAAGCTATGTCAGCTATTTAATTTTACTTGGCATGGTCAGTTGCGTAGATAGTAAAATTATAAGGAATTAACATGTCTGGACAAACTATGGATAATAGACGTTCTCCCATCAAAGCATGCTATTCACAGAGTACCAGGCTGTTGGCGAATTATTTTTAAAAAGGATGAGAAAATCAATTTAAAATAAATTTAAAATTTTGCTCGTCATAATTAACGATTATTTTTAATTATGTGATTCTCATTAATAAAATAGCTTTCAATTCTATCGCATCTATACTCAAAGGAAACAAACTAACGGAACCAAATTATGCTGACTGAAAAAGAAATTTGGACATTCTCTTAACTGTTGAGGACTATAAGTTTGTATTAACAGATATTTGCTTGCCAGTACCTAATGAGAGGGCCACCGAACAAGAAATTTCGACCCATCAAAAGTGGCAGAAAGCTGATCAGATGGCTCGCTGATAGATTTTGGTTTTCAAGTCAAATGTTTTGTAGAATCAGCATCAGTCTATACTCAGTACCTATGATATGATTATGAACCTTAAAAAAATATTTAGGAATCAAAATCGTGCTGCTAAGCAGGTGGCCATGAAATCTCTTATAAATGCAAGCATGGCTGAAGACACCCTAGTTACGGATCATGTTCTGAAGATAATCAGTCTTCTAAAAGAACTAGAGATTCTAGGAGCTGAAATTGTCAGAAAAATCCAAGTCGATATCATACTCCAGTCATTGTCTGATAGCTTTAAATAGTTCTGCCTAAACTATACCATGAATAAGCTGAACTTTACATTGGCAGAAGTTCTTAAAGAACTTCAAGTTGCCGAAACTGTTCTTAGGAAGCCAGATTTTGTGTATGTGACTAAAAAAGGGAGGCGCATGTCCAAAAGTAGTATCCAAAAGTAGTTAAGGGACTAAAAACTAGTGTGAATAAGTTGAGAGGTAAGTGCTATCATTGTAACCAGTTTGGGCATTGAAAAAAGCAGTATCCAATTTTCCTCAATAAGCAGAACAAACAAGGTAATTTCTATTCACTGGTGGTCAAAACATGTTTAGTGGTATTATCTACCGGTACCTGGTGTATGGATACAGAAGCCACTAATCATGTCTGTAATTTTTTGCAAGGGTTCCAGGAAATCAGGGAGCTTAGTGATGAAAAGATATACATATATATAGACAATAACACGAAAGTGGCAGCAGTTGCAGTAGAAGATTTCACTCTCAGCTTTAGTAGAGATACGATTTTACTTCTAAAAAATTGTCTTTATGTATCTTCAATTAAAAGAAAACTTAATTTCGATTTCTAGTTTAATAAAGGACAAATATTCTGTTCATTTTAATGATTCTGTGGTTGTTAAGAAAAATAAATATTTTATCTGTTCTGGTATATTGGTAGATAATTTATATGTCGTATCTCTTATCTCTCCTACATTGCAAGTAACTGAATTGAATAATACATCTAATTTTTACTATAAACGAGAAAGTTTCCTTCTTCAATAAACCAAGCATTTATTTGGCATTTACGCTCAGGTCATATTACTCTAGAAAAGATAAATAGACAGGTAGAAGATGGACCTTTGAGTTCGTTAAAAGTGGAGGCACTTTTAATTTGTGAATCCTATTTAGAGGGTAAGATGATTAAGAGACCCTTTTCTGCTAAAGGTTAGAGAGCTAAAAAACCGTTGGAACTCGTTCATTCTATTGTATGTGGTCCTATGACTATCGGGGCTAGAGGTGACTTTGAGTACTTCTTCAGTTTCATTAATAACTACTCATTGTATGGATACATTTACCTGATGTACCGTAAGTTTGAATAGTTTGGAAATTTTAAAGAATTTAAGGCGAAGGCAGAGCATCGTCTCAGTAAAAGTATCAAATCACTACGATCCGACTGTGATGGAGAGTACTTTT